>VDFB02281492.1:761556591-761594127 GCA_007258455.2 Sequoia sempervirens | reverse complement strand
AGAGAGGGGAGGGAGGGAGGCAGATGTAGGGAGGAGATACCATGATATGGATAACCCCATATGGCCACATGTTGGAGAAGAGTTCAAGGAAGTCAATTCAGTGGCACAACTCATGATGATAGGCAGAAGTTGTTTCAGGCAGCTTCAAGAAGAAGATGAATTTTTTCCCACATAATTCAAAACCATTGTGAGGTGCATGAAGAGTCATCCACTCATTAATCTAGTTTTGCTGGTCCAGTGAAGACACTTCTGCTCACTCTTCTTGCAACTAAACTTCCTATAGCAACTAATATGCTTCATAAATTGCTGCCACATGAACTGAAAATTCCAAGTATTAGTGAAATAGCTATGATTGAGTTAACCACACAAGTGCAAGTGTTAGAAGGGAAACATCTTATATTAACAACAAGTTGAGTCAAGAGCAGTAGCTATCCCTAAAAAACTTGTTGAAGACCCATCAGCATGCATTTGCATGGGACTACCATGACATGAAAGGATTGGATCCCAAGCTCTGTACTCATAGGATATATATCAGAGATGATTGTACACTAGTAAGGCAGCCACAAAGGAGAATCAACCCTACATTGAGGGACATTGTAAAAGCAGAACTACAAAAATTACTGAATGCGGGATTTATCTACCCTATCTCAGATAGCTAGTGGGTGTCCCCATTGGTAATTGTGCCTAAAAAGGGAGGTAAATGGAGAGTTTGTGTTGATTACAGAGAGCTAAACTCTACCACCAAAAAGGATCATTTTCCACTTCCTTTCATAGACCAAGTACTAGATTCACTTGCGGGTAAGCAATATTTTTCTTTTCTAGATGGATTTAGTGGTTATAATTAGATACAGATTGCACCTGAGGATCAAGAGAAGACAACTTTTACCTGTCCTTGGGGGAATTATGCCTACTCAGTACTTCTATTTGGTTTGTGTAATGCACCTGCAACCTTTCAAAGAGCGTTCATTAGTATATTTTTAGATATCTCACATGATTGTATGGAGATCTATACGGATGATTTTACTACCTATGGTGCTGATTTTGTAGAAGCATTAGAGAATCTCAAGAAAGTTTTGTATGTTGAAATAATGGATGCTAAATCATCCAATGAAGTTGAGCACACTTCAAAGGATCTTTCCAAGAAGAAATTTAACCACACAGAAAGTGTTGCAACTAAGGGAATGCAAATAGAGATTGCTAGTGATCTAGAATATTAGATATTAGATGATTACAAATGTACAAATTCCTTGAATATATAGGCATGAGAGAGATGCAAGATGCAATATGATGTTTCCATGTGTCATGATCCAACAATATGTGACAACATGTGAACCCTACCTAGGAAATGATAAACGATTGAGATAAGTTCTAGAAGGACAACTCAGCTTCTAGAAGGAACTTATCCCTACAAACATGGAAGAGGGAATTACCCCATTATTTATGATTTATCTAATAATGAAACCTAGGACTTAATTACATTAATGAAATACCTAAGTTAACTTATGCTAGTGTAATAAATAATTAATTACACTAACACCCCCCATAAGTGCAACTTAGGGAGGAAATGCAATGATTATGCAATGATGATGAGCGATGATGGATCTCGGCTACAAGGCCATGTTAAGTACCTATTTACATGATGAGAATGAAAATGCAACTAATCTCCCACAAATGGAGAAAAGGGGAAAACCCAGTGGGAACAAAACCCCTCTCCAAAAAGGAGATGAAAATGCATAAAAGTGAGAAAGGATGGGAAGGATGGAGGACTCCCAAATACACCCCAAGTACACCATCTGTCACATGGATACTATACAATCAATGCCCCCCCCATAGGAGGGAAAGAGAGAGACTATATATCCCCCCTAGAAGATGTGATCACCTACAAAAATGGTAAGTGTTTGAAGACAAAAAAAGATCAATTGTCAACAAATAACTTGTCTCCCTTTCAGAAGAAACAAAACCAAGTGCAAGTTTAGAGATGCTTCCCATTCTAGATAGGAATTGAAGGAAGAGAGGATGAATGTGGATGATGTTGTCTCTAAAAAATGTTCATGTGTCTCCTTTCCTGATGAAGATGAAGATGCCACAATCAACACAGGTTCATGCCCAATCAATGAAGAAGGTGACAATTCAGGATGATGCAGAAACTGATGTTGAACAAGATCCAAAGATGACAATACAATGAATGTGATGGAGACTAGATTTCCCCCCCACAATGAAGTGTCCTCAAAACCACTGAAAGAAGTTTGAAGAATTTTTTTTTTCCAAACCACATGTCTCCCACTAGGAAGAATCAAATCCAATGGTAGATGTTGAAGAAACTCCAAATCCCGAATGGAATGAGTGGGAAGAAGTCTCATACATGAAATCTCTGAAGAGAAACCAAGTGCCTCCAAGATAGCCTCGGGATCTCCAATAAAGGTTGAGACAAAGGAATGAAAAGACTCAAGAGAAATTTTCAAAGTGGGATCTGAATAGAGGAGAGATATCCCCTCAAGAATGTCCTCCAAACCTGTAGAAGTAAGCAAGTCAGTGATACCTGAAATAAAGCCATCTTGTGATGTCAAGTCTGGAAAATTGAATGTGTCCTAATGAATGATGATGGAAGCCTCAATAAATGACTCTAGACAAGGAATCACTAAATGTGAAGGGATATCAATAGTCTCTGATGGAGAAGAAGCATCTAAAGAAACCTTGTCAACCTATTCAGAAGATTCAAGGAAATCAATCTCCTACATAACAATATCATCATGGGGTATCTGATCTAAGGAATGACATTCTGAATCATGACCATTGGGGAATGGTGGAGTGTATGAATATCCATATATCTCCCAAAGCTTAGTCCAAAGGATATGAGGACAATCACAATGATCAATAGAACTCAAAACATCACAATCAACTTGCATAGCAATGATCTCCAAGACAGTGTATCTGTTGGAACTCGAAGCAAGTTCCTAAATACCTTCACTTGGATGGGGAACTATACCAAACAAATGTGGCAATAAAAAAAGTGATTGGAGATGGTGGATGATCCCATCTCACCATTTTTGATAGTTACCCTTGTGCAACATAGTCAGAGAAGGAGTAAATGCAAGCCCCATAATGTACTATCAAATTTCTCCGAAAAAAAGACACCGACCTTCAACAATAAATAAAGACTTCCAAAGATGATGTGCAACTAAAGTGATGCTACCCAAATAAAAAATCCTTTCCCCAAGCTTCAGGATATCCAAGTTATTGAACAAATGCACCAAATAGAAAAAATCTAATGCAAGAGTACCTAGAGCTAAAACTGATCAAAGTGTCTGAACTGATGAAAAAAGCTCTAAATTACCTTCCTGATGTCGCTAGAATCACCGAAATCCCACAATATGATGAGAAGATATGAGCCTTTGTGTCCAGATTAGGATTTTGACTTCAATTGACTTTAGTTTTTTTTGTGAGCAAAATTTTGCAGAACAAATTGCACCACTAGAAATTAGATGAAATTCTCTTTCCGACGGTATCTCATTTGTTATTTTTTATACCATGGGTGAAAGTTATGATAAAACGAAAAAAAATGCCTAGATGAGGCACTTTGCAGGCTAAAAAGGAGCAAAAAATTAGCCCCCTCTAGGCTAGCTCTCGGTCGCTAATGTGACCTCGCCAGTTTGTGTGGCAAAAAAATAGGGTACCACCCATGGCAGCATTGGAGCAGAGGTATGGTGGCAATATTAGCGACACCGCTAGCGCATGGCTCTGCTAATTGTGGATAGCACCTGGCAGTGAAGGCTTGGTTAGAAGATGCTCGACGGTCATCAAGTGCATGGTCCGGAAAAGAGAAGGCACTGGCGGTGAATGGCCAGTAGTAACTCTGGTGATCGAAAGTCGATGGGGAAGCTGACAACGGTGGCCGGTGATGGGTCCCCCAGAACACGTACCCCTCTTTTACAAAATACGGACTCTGCAAGAAAATAAATGAGGCTGACGCAACCTTGTCTCTAATAGCTCTCGGGTTGATGAATCCGATTTTGATGATTGAATAGGTGATCTTAGGGTTTTGAGGCCTTCTGAAGACAGTGGCGAGATCAGATCCGACTCAATCTGCTTCAAAAATCAGCTTGGTCCCCGGGTGGAGTCAAGTAGCCTGCAATGGAAACCTTCAAGCCTGCAAGAATCTCCTTAGCCCAACTTTCTTGATCCTAGGATGAACTCTCAATGGAATGGATTTGATGCCATGTTGAAATAATGGATGTTGAATCATCCAATGAAGTTGTGCACACTTCAAAGGATCTTGCCAAGAAGAAATTCAACCACATAGAAAGTGTTGCAACTAAGGGCATGCAAATAGAGATTGATATTGATCTATAATATTAGATATTAGATGATTAAAAATGTATAAATTCCTTGAATATATAGGCATGAGAGAGATGAAAGATGCAATATGATGTTGCCATGTGTCATGATCTAACAACATGTGACAACATGTGAACCCTACCTAGGAAATGATAAAAGATTGAGATAAGTTCTAGAAGGACAACTCAGCTTCTAGAAGGAATCTTATCCCTACAAACATGGAAGAGGGAATTACCCCATTATTTATGATTTATCTAATAATGCAACCTAGGACTTAATTAAACTAATGAAAGACCTAATTTAACTTATTCTAGTGTAATAAATAATTAATTACACTAACATTGTAGAGATGTGAGGACCATAATTTGTCCTTGAATAGTGAGAAATGCTTCATGATGATGCGGGAAGGAGTAGTCCTTGGCCACTACATCTCTCAAAAATTTATTCAAGTAGACCCAGCCAAGATTGAGGTGAAGACCAATCTTCCTATTCCTGCAAAGAAAAAATATTTTAGAATTTTCTTGGGACATGCAGGATACTATTGGAATTTCATCAAATATTTCGGTAAAATGGCAGCACCACTATACAATATTCTAACTAAAGATGTTGAGTTCCAGTGGACAGAGGACTATGACAAAGCATTCTCTAATTTGAAAGCATCCTTAACACATGCTCATGTACTCAAAGGCCCTAATTGGGAGCGTCATTTTCATATTCATACAAATTCATCAGACTATGCTATAGGAATTGTCTTGGGACAAAAAGGAGCAATTGAGAATGCAATCTATTTTGTCAGCAAAAACCTACAAGGAGCTGAATTTAATTACACAGTGATAGGGAAAGAGATGTTGGCAGTCATCTATGCCCTTAACAAATTCAGGCACTACATAACAAGATATCAAATATTTATTCATACAGATCATGCAGCCATAAGATACCTCATGAATAAGCCCTTGATTTCAAGTAGGCTAGCAAGATGGTTGTTTTTGATGCAAGAATTTGACATCACCATTGTTGACAAACTAGGAAAGAAAAATGTTGTAACAAACTTTCTCTCTAGATTGACTACATCAGAGGCCACTCAAGTCATTGATGACTCTTTCCCTGATGAACATTTGTTTTCCATCAGTGTGCACACACCTTAGTATGTTGATATAGCCAATTATCTGGTTACAGGGAGAGTTCCTCCTCATTTCTCTCCAAAAGAGAGAAAGGTGCTCATTGAGAAAACTTTTCATTTCTCATGGATTACAGGATGTTTATTCTACACTAGACTAGATCATGTAATGAGGAGATGTGTAAGGGAAGATGAAACATATGATATACTACATGCATGTCACAATGAACCCTATGGAGGGAATTTTGCAGCCAAGAGGACAACAATGAAAATTCTTAATACAGGATACTACTGGCCCACAGTTCATAAGGATGCAAGCAAGTATAGTAGGAAGTGTGATAGATGTTAGAGGATGGGTTGGCCAACTAAATCTGATGAGATTCCTCTATACCCCCAGGTAGTCATCACTCCATTTGATAAATGGGGACTTGATTTTGTAGGTCCCATTGATCCTCCATCAAATGGTAAATCCTACATCTTGGTTTGCACTGACTATGTGAACAAGTGGGTGGAGGTTAAAGCTATGAAACGTGCCAAAGATAATAAGGTTACAAAATTCCTCTGAGGAAATCTTCACACGTAATGGGGTTCCAAGGGAGACAGTGGCAGATCAAGGGGCCCATTTTACATCAACCCTTGTCATAGCATTGGTCAATGAATATAATTTGAGGCATAGGAAATATACCCCCTATCACCCTTAGGCCAATGGCCAGTTTGAGGTGACCAATAGGGAAATTGAAACAATTCTGACCAAAATAGTGGCTATTCATAGAAAAGACTGAGCAAATAGGTTGCCAGAAGTTGTTTGGGCCTATAGGACCACCTGGAAGACAACCATAGGCTTCACTCCTTTTGAATTACTGTATGGGAACATGGCCATGATGCCTATTGACTTTGAGCATAAAACTCTTAGTACTACACTAGATCTTGGGATCGACATATCTGAGGCACAAAAGGATAAAATCATGCAGCTAAATGCTTTGGATGAGATGAGAAAGTCATCCTTTCATCATACTGAGGTAGTCCAAAATCAAAGGGTCAAATGGCATGACAAATACATAAAGGAAAAGCAGCTCCAACCAGGTGACTGGGCAGTCCTTTATGACTCCAGGTATCAAGACAATGTAGGAAAACTACAGACCAGGTGGCTAGGACTGTATGAAGTTGCAGAAGTCTTCTCCAATGGTGTTGTTCAACTCACAACCATTGAACCTGTTAGATTCAAAATCTTGGTCAACAACCACTATCTAAGGTTATATCATAAACCAACGTCCAAGGAAGAATTCATGCATCAATTTATTCAACACCAAACCTTTGAACTTCCTACAGCTGAAGGAAGCAGACCTAGTGTCCCTCCTTCTGGCTAATCCAGGTATGCATGCAATCACATCATAATAAATGTTTCCCCTTTTGTGGGAATCCACTTCTTAATTAATTAATTCATCCGCCCATCCATCTCCATCTTCTCTCTTCCATAACTCCACCATCACTTCACTTTTCCATCACTTCATTCCATCACCATTGAATTAATTGCTCAACTATACTTTTTAAAGGTAACCGGTACATTCTCCACATTCCTTGCAAAAGATACTCCAAGTTTTTAGGTACGTGCGTGACAATCTATTATATCTTAATTATCTTTAGTGCATTTATTTAATTACTATAAATTAATGTGGATATTTCACATAGCATATAATTGTACTCTGCCCTATCAAATCATAATTACCACCCATCCTGTGCAAACACATGCTCTAATTTAGGTTGGGGGGGAAGTGTGAATAACATGTCCATGTGTCATACATGTCAGAAAATTTGAAATAAACCAATTTGAATGATAGAGTGAAATGATGGCTTGCATGTGTGAAATGACATTGAACCGTCGCCATTTTTCTTGATGATACCCTTCATTTATGTTTCTTTATTGTCTTAGTCATAATCTTAAACATCACCAAAAGGGTAAATTGGAGAGCTACATGACATTGGTGATAGCACTACAAAAGAGTTGCAAGAAGAAGGAAATAGATTTTCAGAGAAATATTGCTGGAAGGGAAATTTCGCAGAATTGTTTGCTTGATTGTGTGCAGGGACAATGGGTGGTCAACTGATTAGGAATGAACCTACGGTTCATGATGTGATACTACAGGATGCACTTTCTCTGGTTGAGTTCAGGAATTTTGGATCGCTAGATTATTTATTGAAACTTGACAGCTATAATGAGGACATTGTGCTAGAATTTGCATAGACACTCTTTGAGGGGAAGGCAATGGTAAAAGGGTTGGAGGTGATCACTACTGAGGAGAGAATTGTAGATGTAACGAGTTTACCTACTGATGGAGAGTCATACCCTACTACTAGGGATGCAAGGACAGCTAGGGAAGAATTTATTGAGCCTAGCAACCCTCCACTAGTTGTGGATAAGCATGGTATGAAGAGAACTTCTTTGCCAAAGAAGTGGAAACAAGTAGTCATCCACATTGTCAAGTATATTACTTGTGAAGGCCGCTAGTCATGCCTCCATTTTGTGCATTTTAAGCTCCTGAACCATATGAGGCATGGAAGAAGAATGAACGTGCCCAATGTGTTGTATCACCTCCTTGAAATCATGGTGACTGAAACACAAAAAGGTAGGGATAATTATGTCTGTCACCATTGTTTAATAAAATTTTTAGTAGAGAAATCTTTGCAAGATGTGTCTGATATGACATGGGAGGAATTTGTAAACATTGATCAGTTTAGACCAAAAAATGTGCAACCTAGAAGTCAGCCTCAACCTCATAGGGTTAGTAGGGGAGAGAGGGTTATTGAAACCACTCCTAGAGCCTCAACCTCTGGTGCAAACCCTAGCTCAAACCTTCCTGCAGTCGAACAAGCTATAGATATTGGTTCCTCTGAGTCAAAATATTTAGATGAGGAAAGTTCATCCTTGGACTCTAATGTTGATGTTCTTCCCAAAACCCCAATTCAAACTAGGGCTGCCCTTAGGAGAGAGGAAGCACAAATGAAAGAGGAAGGCCAAGAAGCAAACAACATAAAAAGTGACACCAAGCCCTAGGAAACGGAAGGCTGATGACACTATTCTTCTTGCAGCCGAATAAAAACATAAAATCCCTCCTAAGAAATCAAATTCAATTGGGCCAGCCACTGATATACGTCCAAAGATAAGCCCTAGACTTAGAAGAACACCTAGGGTGGAGACAGAAGCCCCTATGGGGTGGGTAAATGTTGAAGAAAAGGATATTTTTGAAGAAAAAACAAAAATAAGATTAGAAAAGCTTGTTGCTATTGCAAAACGAGTTGAGTCTCAAGAGCAAGATGAGAATCAAGAACCCCTGCAACCTAAGCAGGATTAACAACTAGAATCATTGCAACTAGTGTTGTTTGAATAGCAAGAATCAGTGAGAGGAAATATTTTGGTAGGAACACATAAACCTCCTACTTTTTCATGGAATCTTGTAGCTCTGAACCTATGGAGTTAAATGCAAAGGAAGGAGGAGGAATGGAAAAAGGAAGAATGCAAGCAACATGAAGAGGTTAAAAAGAAAAATGCAGAAATTGAAGAAAAGAATGTAGAGATTGTTTCCTTGAAGGAAAAGGTGGATAATGTGGTAGCTTTAGTACCCCAAATGCTAGCATACAGAACTCCTCCTAGAGTATATGCACTGCATTTGAAAGAGCGAAATATTTCCTTTAAACTATCAAGAATTATTTCAGGTTTGAGCCCCTCTATTGACACTCCACATGAGTTTTTCCAGGCCTACCAGTTTTCCCCTTCTGAAGTTAAATATTTGTTGTGTGAACTATACCTGCATAATTATGTTGTGTCTAATGATCATGATTGGAACCCATTATTATAAATTGGAGATCTCCATTTAAGGGCATTTATGTCCTAGATTTAGAATGAAATTAGTTGGGGGAAGTAGTTTAGAACTTATAGGGAAAGAGAATTTCATACTCCTTTTCCCCTCAGAGTTGAATCTAGTAACCTTGTAGACATTTACCAAACGTGGCATAGAATTCTTTATTTCCCAAGCTACAAGAATAGGATCATGTCTATTAGAGAAGAAGCATACAAGGAATATGAGAAGGTACTACAGGGAAATTAGTAATGGGGCACTTATCACAGAGCTGGAACAGTTTGGTAGATGAGTTGAAAAAAGTTGAACCTGACTCTTTGCAAAATTATGTTGCAGCATGCAAACGAGTTGACAAATACATACACATTGGAAGGATGAGGCAGCACTATTGGCTTCCATTAACATTTCAGCCACCTACTTTATTATGGCCTCTACTAGATTATAGGTTTTATCGGTATGACATAGCTACAAAAAAGGAAAAGATGGAATAGATTGGAGAACAAACAAGGATTCTACTGGGACCCCAATTCAGACACTACAGAGACCAATGTGGGATAGTTGGCAGTTGGTGACTTCAAAGCATTGACTAGGAAAAATAATAGTGCTCCCTCTACAGGAGGACCAACAAAACATTAGGTTGGGGGGAATGATGAGTCCAATTAATGGCTCAATTTTGATAGGGTTTATTATATATTTTTTGTTGCTACCATAGACTTTGGCACTTGCTTGTTGACATTTTCCATGTTATTTCCTTAAAACCATAAACCTTGGGCATAAGTTTATCCTTGTGACTTTTAATGACATTAACATGCTATGTGAATTATCTATGTTAATTTTACATGTGGTTGAATGGATGTTACTTTAAGGTAATTATGGATATGCAATTTTTTGTGTGTGCTAATGTCATTATGCAAGTTTACACTAAGATGTTGATGTCAACAAAGCTTGCAAAGTGGAAAGAATTCATGCCAGCTAGTCAGTTTCCAAGAGAATAAAAAAGGTGGTCAATAAGAGGTCAAAGAAGGGAAAACTCTCGATGGAGGGAAACTTCCAATGGAGGGAAATTCTTAGTTTGAATGAAAGATTGTAACTACCTTTTAATGGTCATGTTTGTTTGTTGAGAAAATCTAGGAAGTGTGTTGTGCTAGATTCTTGTTGGCACAAGTCTGCTTTGACCAAATTTGGAAAATGCATAACTTCCTCCCTCTCTTTTCTATGCTTTCAATCAAGGAAAACTTTAAGAAACCCCCCCTCAATGAAGGTGTAAAATCTTGGCGAATCTTGTATACTTCCCGATAAAAATATTAATTTTAGTGGCAATTTTTTTTGGTTTTTCGTGAAAAAAAAATAATGTCCATTGGCGAATCTTTTCTAATCGCTAGAAGCTATAGAAAATCCTGGTGAAATGCAAATTTTTTAAAACCACTAAAAAAATTTCATTGGCAATTAAAATCTATTTTCAAACCCATAAAATATTTCGATTGGTGAATCAAACTTGTTTTCAAACCAAAAATAATAATTTTGTTGGCGATTAAAACTTTTTTTCAAACTAAAAAATAAAATTCATTGGCGAATTAAACCTATTTTCAAATGATTAAAAAAAAACATTGGTGAATTAAACATAATATCAAACTAATAAAAAAAATGTAGTTTCGAAGTGTTAGTGCAAATCAATATAATCACGACTATTCGATGAATTGTCGATGGATGATTGTAGTTGCATTCTGGAAGTAAATCTCTAAAGCAGTAGACTTGCAAATTGAAAAGTCCAAAATAACACTAGAACCATTAGGTTTTTTTTTTTGGTCAGTAATAGGATTTTGTATTGCATAAAAATAAAGATTACATCATTTGCCTCATGTTTTCATCAACAATCCAAAAATCACCTACAGTTATAACATTTTTTTCAAAAAAGCATCTTAACATGCTTCATAATAGAAAAAGTAACCTTGCCCAACTAAAACCAGTTCCACAACTATCTGTATCTACCTTACATATTTCAACAAGATTTTCAATTGTTCTTTTACCCTTCCTAGTACCTACTATTCACACTATACAATCATAACAGGGTTCAACCCCCAACAAGTCAAAAATTTAGTACTATTCTTGCATTAATTCTGTAAAAACCCTACAAAAACTACAAATTCAACTAGTGCTACATGTTTCATAACCAAATTTCCTTGTTGCTTTGCCTTTCATCTTCTGCTTCCTCGCATTTTGTCCTTTTTCTTTCATACACTTTTCCTCCACTTTTTCCTGTGCTCTGCCTCCGCTTTCGCCTGTACTATAATTGCTTCCACCTTCATCAACTCTATAAAGAGCTTCAATGCTTTCCAACCTAACCTTGATTCTTCCCTACATCGATTGTTAATCTCATCCTTTGGCCAAAACACGATAGGGATGCATCCTTCTTCCCCTTCCAATTCCACATTTTCAAAGCCTTCCCAGATGTCCAAACCTTCACCTAGAACTCCCCATTCAAGTATTGATTCTAATCCTTCCAAGAAATCTCTATGCACAATCATCTCCATCACTTCTCTCACTGTGCTTGTCGATTCCCCCAAATCCAAACCCCATGCTAAATTGAAGGAGTATACATCCATGTTAGTCCTATATCTATACCTCATATTTCCAAAGGATTTCCCCAAAATCATCCACACACTTTGTACCAACCTCCCATCAGTGAATAAAAACATCCCCATTAATCTTTGGTTAGAAGCTTCACCATAAAACGAGTTTAATTACCTCGTCGAACACAGAGTGAAGTTGGCCTCTATTTGAAAATTGTTGCAGCTACACTACCACCACCACCACTCTTTCAGACTTTTTGTGTTCCTTCTTCTTCATGCAAAATTCTATTATTAACTTCACTAATCAAGGGATGAGAGGTAATAATTTTCCAAACTTCGCACATATTGATCTTAATGACCCATCAATCCTCTAGTCATGTCCACTTACTCCAATTTTCCTGTGATATTCACTTCATAAATGCATCGTCCTTTCCACCTTTCCTATCTTAATTCACCAAATTCGAGGTTTTGGTGCTTTTCCTAACCTTAGTTGCAAGTCTTTCTTCATAAATGCACTGTCAAACAAGTTTAAAATCCTCCCACGATCTGCACTTCATAAATGCATTGTCCTTGCCACCTTTCCTATATTAATTCACCAAAGTCAAGGTTTTGGTTTTTTCCCTAACCTTAGTTGCAAGTCTTTCTTGGTCATCTTTTTAGTCATTGGGTCAAAGGTTTTGAAAACTTTGAAACTTCAGACTTTGGTTCTAAGGTTCCAAGTTTCAACGACCACGTGACATTATGGACCACGGTCGTTCGATGAATTTTTGATGGACAATTGTAGTTGCATTTTGGAAGTATATCTCTCAAGCACTAGATTTGTGAATTGAAACCTCCAAAATTACACTAGAACCATTAGATGCAGACACATGGTGAGATCAAGGGTCATCATTATGGTAATGAACCTAATGGGTTGGATTTTGCTGATGAGTGATAGAAGAACTTAATTGGCAGAAATATACACATTCATAAAGTTTTTTTTAAAAGAGGGGCCACCTAGGAAGAATGTAGGACCAAGGCTTAAAAAATTAAGAACATTTTACACAAAGGATGTAAAGGAAAATCAATATAACCATGACCATTCGATGAATTTTTGATGGACGGTTTTAGTTATATTCCGGAAGTAAATCTCTGAAACAGTAGACTTGCAAATTGAAACCTCTGGAATAACACTACAACCATTAGATGCAGACACGTGGTGCGATCAAGGCTCATTTCTCTCTTTTCAATGCCTCGACGTATTACATTTCATTTAATTTAAATTCTCAATCTTTTGAACATCCGAAGTGATTGATTGGATAGCTCATAGCTTTAATAAAACAAGATTTGTAATGATTTCATATCGTTTGAGTGGCACTAGTAGTGGTGACTGGAGTCTGGAAATTTTGATAGCTTGTCAGATTGAGGTATAGTTTGCATGTATCCATACGTCAATCAAATTAAACATTTTAATTGCACATGCAAGGCTTAAGATACACGAATCGACTAAGTTGGTTTTTTGGTTTGCGCAAATCAGGCTAGTAGTGGCACTGGTGGCCCATAAATAGGGTTAGTGATAGTGGATAGTATCATAAGAGTTTTCATTTTTTTGGGTTAATAAGGATTCAAGAAGAAGGTGTTGTGGTATTATTGGGGATACTCTAAATTCTCCTACCTCCAATTATGTGGTTACAGAGTAAAAGACCAATTTCCTTCAAGTTTAGAATGGGTGGAATTGGAAAGAAGTTGATTTGGTTTACCTGACTTCTTAGACAAGTTTTGAACTAGGATGAGGAGCTCTGATGGACATAAGTGTTATCTTGATGCATGGAGGTTGCGAGTAGAAGATGGGAGCAATTTTACTACCATTCATCTTTTGCATGACTCTGGTTCTCAAAGGGGATAAGCACATTTTGTATCTTCACAGCTCCCATTTCCCTAGCATTTTTGGCCAAGCGAGTTCCTTGCATTTATTTTTAGTGCCACATTTGTACTACATTCTCACCAGTAGAAGCTTTGGAATTATGAATTTATTTTTAGTGTCACATTTGTATTACGTTGTCATCGGCAAAACCTTGGAAATTGGAATTAATTTTTAATCCATTTTCATGAGCAACAACTTGGAATAAATTGTGTCTATGTAAAGTGACTTGTGTTATTTATACAAAACAAGAGCTTTCCCAATTCTTGCTCTACAACTACTCATCTTTAAAAAGATATGTAATCAAGTGACATTGTAATTCAATTGTAATAAAATAAATGGTTATGTTGTGTTAATCTTTGTTATAAAGAGTTATTTTATGAGTTCAGTGTCTATGAATCTATTCAAATTAGTTTTTTTTCCTTTAAGAAATTAAGTATTATCTATTTATGAAATAATTGCATGCATATTTAAAAGTAAAACATAAAGCAATACAAATGAAAAAAGAAAGTTGCCATCAAATTGACAAAAAAACATTATAAACACTAAAATCTGTCACTCTTGTTAGGGTTTATCGAAATGTTATTGATTTCTAATCTGTCGTTGACCTTCCCCCCGGTTCCCGGTATCATTATTCATTTTATTAAGTCCTTTGCAACGTTAAGTTACCGGCCCCTTGGCATTGATGTCAATCCTAGCGCATTAAAGTTTAAAACAACTTTAAAACACATGTTTATTATTTATATCATAATTCATAAATTACTCAACCGTTCGATGAACATTTGATGTATAGTTGTATTTGCATTCTGAAATGAAATGCACAAAGCGCTAGTATTGCAAACTTAAACCTCTAGAATTAGCCTTTAATTGTTAGATTTACAATGATCAATGGTTTAGAATTTGTTGCCAATGCAGGACTAAATGGCTAGTGAAAAAAATTTTGTAATGATTTCATATTGTTTGAAATTTGAGTCCACGCATTGGCAATTTTGACAATTGACAGCTTGTCAACTTAAAGTGCATTTTGCATGTAGCGAGTCTAACAGAGTCTAGATGTCAATCAAATTAAGCATTTAAATAAATGTAAGGCTTAAGTTACACAAATCGATTAAAATTTAAGTTGGTTTTATGGTTTCCGCAAATCATGATTATACCTAACCTCACACATGACACGTGTGAGGTGTACACTGGGACCAAGTTGGTAGTGGCACTGTTGGCCCATAAATAAGGATAATGAGCACAACTAAAAATTGAAATCATTCATTAAAGGCCAAAGGCTTTACTATTGAGTGCAATGTTCAAATTGTCATAACATTTTTCATTTTGTAGGGTTAATAAGGAATAGGATTCATGAAGAAGATGATGTGGCATTATTGGGGATACTCTAAATTCTCCTTCCTATAGTTATGTAGTTATAGAGTAAAAGACCAATTTCCTTCAAGTTCAAAATGGGTGGAATTGGAAAGAAGTTGATTTGGTTCACCTGACTTCTCAGACAGGTTTTGATCTAGGATGAGGAACTCTGATGGAGATAAGTGCTCTCCTAGTGCATGTAAGTTGCAAGTAGAAGATGGGAGCAATTTTACAACTCCTCATCTTCTACATGACTCTAATTTTCAAAGGGGAGAAGTACATTTTGTATCTTCACAGCTCCCATTTCCCAGTTTGATTAGCTTACCTTTCCCCATGCATTTATTTTCAGACACCATGGCTGATCCTGGAAATCCCATACGTTTATTTTCAGAGTGCATGGTTGACCCGACAAGTCCCATTTATTTTCAAACACACATGTATTACATTTACATTTTCACCAGCAGTCCAGTAGAAGCTTGGTGCTTGTGCTTACATTTATATTTGTACTATGTAATAACGTGACATTGTAATTCAGTTGTAATAAAATAAATGGTTGTGCTATTAATTCAAAATTGTAATTCCTTTTATTAAGTCCTTTGCAACGTTAGGTGTTACTGTGCTATTAATGGTTGTGCTATTAATGTGACATTGTAGTTCCTTTTATTAATTCCTTTGCAACGTTAAGTGTTACTGTGCTTAGTGCTATTAATGGTTGTGCTATTAATGTGACATTGTAATTCATTTTATAAAGGCCTTGATGTCAATCTGAGGGCATTAATGGTTAAAAAAAATTTAAAACACATGTTTATTATTTATATCATAAATTACTCAACCGTTCAATGAACATTTGATGTATGGTTGTAGACTCAAAATAAGGGAGCAAAGCAAGCTTAGTTGCTAGTCCTCCGAGTTTTATAACCATGTCATGGAGTTCTAAATTTTGATAACTACCCGATTCCCTGACTTGGTTCACTTTGTTGAGTAACTTAAGTTCATGCATACGTAACCTTTGAGTTACGGTGTGTGGATTTAGTCGGTGGGTCAGAGGTTTAGAAAACTTTGAAACTTCATATTTTGGTTCTAAGTTCCAAGTTTCAGTGACCACGTGACATTATGGACTTATCTTTCCTTTCAAAGGCGTCGTCATCTGACATCTCATTGAATGCTATGCACAGACTAAACTTGAGTTGTATTTTTAGGAATTTCCAAAATCATGCAGGTTTAAAGGCTATCTTTTCGAGCAATGAATTTGAATTCCACATTTAAAGCACATCCTATCAAAAATAATAGCATAAGTATGTGGCAAATTTTTACTCAGATATTTAGCCTACATTCTCGTTCTTTGCCAAGGCGAGTACTTCTCAAGTGCAAACATTCTTTTTACTCAGACATTTAGCCTACATTCTCATTCTTTTTCAAGGCCAGTGCTTCTCAAGTGCAAACATTCATTATCCATGAATTTGTGCTCATGCAGAGTGAACGTTGGGTCAACGTAAGGGATACGACACTCGAACCTTTTAAGTTAGACAAACTTTAGGTGCGCTTGGAGAGGGATGATAAGTCTGAGCTAGATATAAAACTCTTAGAAAGTGAGCTAGCTCATGTTGGAGGGTTTCTAGAAGCTGTGTTGAGTGTGGACCTGATAAGTGCATGTGCGAGAAGGTACATTCCACAGACACGGGAAATTAAAGCCACAGACGGGATTGTAATTGCAGAAATTTCTCCTGAAGTTGTTTCCCACTCGTTGGCAATTCCAGAAAGGGAACCTGTAGAAGACATGTTTTTCACAATGGCAGGTGAATTTTTCAAAGTGAATAAGGACTGGTGTAAGAACTCCATGGCCAAAACCTGGTTGAATTCTGAAAAGAAAGGTAAGTCGCAACTGCTGGGTAAACTCAAAAGAGTGCATTTTAAGGGAGAAATTGCAGATGTTATTGCTTTATTGCACCGTGTTGTTGAGAATGCACAAGTTGAGTTATTTGAGGATTGGATATGTCAGTTTATCTTGATATTCTATGATGAGAACATTTCATTCACTAGGATAAAGTTATTTGCTTCCATTTGAATGAGCAATTAATTAATTTCCCTAAGACTGCTACTTTTTGTATGTGTTCTTTCCTAACGTACATTATAGGTAGTCAGAGGTCCTTTTGGCCTGGGTTGGAGCCGCAAGGAACCCCAGCTTCTGATATGCATGTGTATAAATGCTTCTCTCAATTCACTAAACAATTTGGAATGGGTGATTTTTGTCGTGTTAATGATTCATTTTTAATGGAGGTCGTGAGGAAGCTAGATGGAAATCCATAAATGCACCTTTCCCCTGAATCGATTTCTCTTGTATCAAAATTTGGGAGTTTTTATATCCAATTTGATAAGTTTTTCTATCTAAGAATAGGGGGTTTTGAGAAAGCCCCATTTAAATTACCTTGGTATCCTAAAGATTTACTGATATTTCTGGAAGTTTGTCGACAAATGGCCATGGTTAATATTAAGTATACGAACATGGGGAAACAAGGGTATGTCTTCCCATTAGAGACCCCTTATTTTATGTGCAAAACAAACCAGATGGTCAAGGAAGCTGAAGGAATTCTCAAGGAATATAACCTCCAGAATCTATCTATGAGAGCTAATTTTGACAGTAAGGGTTTCGTGAAGCAAAATCTCCATGGAGCGAGCTTATATCGGCATCACCCATTTATCGAATATTTCTGGGAAGATTGTGTCGATAAGAACAAAGTTTTGAGAAGAGATTATATGAGGCTAACGTTAAAAAAATATAAGCTTTCGATCTGTCATTTTGCATTCCTAAAAATTTAGCTGAGGATTCAGCAATCATAGATCCTGCATATGAAATATTGCCTGATAAATCCCACCCTAGGGTTGATTGGAGCCAAAGTGAAATTTCAGATATGAGGGTGTGTGTTGCCCCAGTGCTTAAAAGAACCTAGAACTAGTTGGATGGGAAATGGTGACAAGTTGTTGGTCCTGTTCAGGAGCCTAAGTCATCACAAATGAATGAACAGGGGTCTACGCAAGCATCTGTGCAAGTGTATCATTGGGGAAACCCTCTATTAGGTCCTCTAGTGCAAGTTCTCAATTAGGAGGTGATGATGATAGGCCATAAGAAATAGTCAAGTTGAAGAGCATATGTGAACAAGACAGTGTGCTTTCTCCTACCCCTAAGAAGAAGACCAATCAAGAAAAACTTGTGGCTGCATATTTTGAAGCTATCTTTCAACAAATCACTAAAGATAATATATTTCCTCTATTTGAATTGCCCTCTTCTCCACCTGATAATCCACCTTTCACTCCTAGCGCTCCTAAAGAAACTATTAGTGGAAATGAAGTTTCTGGTCTGGTAGTAGCCTCCCCAGGATGGCTGAAAAAAGCAGTGGAGAAGAAGAGAAAGCATATTCCTACAATGACAGTTGGAGTGGATACAGTTTCAAAGTTACTTTAAAGCTCTTCAAAACCTAAGAAAGCCAGGAGGATGTCAAGGATGGTGACTGATGCTACTTCTGGAAATCAAATGTTAGAAATTGCTTACCCTGTGAAGGATTTAAATGAAGATGAAATAATGGAGGCGGACTACAAAGTCACACACGTTGATATGGGGCCTCCAATACTAGAAGGTGATGTGTACCATGCCAATTATTCAGTCAATACCTTGATTAAAAGAGTGAAAGAATAGAGGAGAGAAAATATAAAACTGCAATCTCAAGTGCTCGCATTGAATAAATTTATTTCTTCCATGGCCACTCCTCCTACATTTGATGAAGCCTCAAGTTCTTAGGTAGAGGGCATTGATGTGCTCACCATAGAGCAAATTAAAAATAATTTGAGCTATTCCAGAGCTACTTGTGAGGGGATCGATAAAATATCCCAAGAGGTTATCTTCTTTTTGAATAAATATGTGCTCTTTTATACTTGAGTTGTTAACAAGAGGAAGGAGTTAGTAACAGAACTTCAACAGCTCAGAAAAGATCAAACTAGTCTCTATGTGCTCTCTCAGGAAATGAAATAATTGAATTCTATGGATCTAAAGATATTAATTGGTGAGAAAATTGTGAATAATCCTAAGGAGCTAGACCCTTCCTGGTCCATTTCATTGGAATGGAAATTGAATATGTATGATAATCTTGTGAAGGAAATTAATAACACACTTTATCAATATTATGAAATGTTGGTGGAAATTAAAGAATATTGTCATATTTTGGGAGTGGAAATTACTGATGAATTTGATGAAAACATTCTAGATATAAGAGAGATCTCTCTGAAGTTTAGAGAGATGTTCAATAAAGAAATAGTTGATCCTACTACAATGAAATGGGAGTCCTTGAAACTCAGTGGAATGGAGATCCACCTGAAGACTTATAAATCTAGAGAAGAGAAAAGATCTCAGATGTTGGTTGAGTCTGAAAATGCTTTGGGAAAATGGAGAACTAGGTTATAGATTACTACAACACCAGGGAGCAAGGACATTATTGCAATTTTCACCAAGTACCAGGAATATAGGCAAAGAGTAAAGGCACAGGATGTGTTATTGAAGGAGAAGGAAGCGGAAATAATTGAAAGTGAAGGAGTCGATGCTGGGAGTGGGACTGCTATTTAGTTTTTAGTTTTTTATGTTATTTTCTTTAATTTGGTTGTCTTGATACTTCAAAGACTTTTTATTTTAATTTCTAAAACAATTGTCTTCAAGAAACCGTTATCAAGACAAAAAAAAACTCTGCTATTTTTATTGCTTTTATGTTATTTCAATATAAAAATACAATGGTGAAGTTAATGCATGCGTAATCTTTGAGTTATGGTGTGTAGTGTGTGGATTTATTGTGCTTTTGTTGAGTAGTTTGCCAGTGGATTGTCTATTATTGGAATGATATATTTTTGGTTATTTTCATTGTTGTGGAATGTTTATTTGTGAAGAAATATTTTATGGTGATGGATGCGTAAGGATTTCTCAATATAATTTAGGTGATTTGGTAGTTTGAGCTCTTATTGTTTAAGTTGGGTGGATTCCTTTATAAGTTATTAATCTTGAACTATTAGCTTTTGTTAGCTTATAAATTATAAGTTATGGATGTTGAACTATTAGCTTATGTTCAAGGAATGGATTAATAATATTCCTTTCAGTTATTTATCAAATATTGTGTGAATGGTAATGCAATAGGAATTTACAAGTAGTGTGATAAGTGTTATTCTTTAAAAATGATGTAGAATCACATATCAAATTCAATACCATGGAATACAATATAAAAAATTTGGCTTTTCCTAACCTTAGTCACTAGTCCTCAAAGTTTTATAACCTTGTCGTGGAGTTCTAAATTTTCATAACTTCTCGATTCCCCAACTTGGTTGATGGTTCACTTTGTTGAGTTGCAAGTCTTTCTTGGTCATCTTTCTAATCGATGTCGGTGGGTCGGAGGTTTCAAAAAATTTGAAACTTCAAACTTTGGTTCTAAGGTTCCAAGTTTCAGCAACCATGCGACATTATGGACTTATCTTTCCTTTCAAAGGCATCGTCATCTAACACCTCATTGAATGCTATGTACGGACTAATATAAAATACAATATAAAATATAAAATATCACAATTTCATGGAATACAACATTAAATATCATCAACTACAGTTTGACTTTGGAATATGATTCATGAAGTGCAATGATTCACAATTTCATTGAATACAATATAAAATATCATCAACTGCAATATGGAACAATGGAAACTGGTCCATGAAGTGTAGTATAAATACCCAAAAGCTGCTAATTCTCTTCCATTTTCCAAACAGAGTCAGGGTCCTCAAACTAGCGTTCATCATCAAATAAAGTAAAAGTGTCATCTTGAATTTGATTCCAAGTCTGCTCTTCATTTTCTTCAGCATGTGTCTCAAATTCAACATTCATTGTGTGATTTGTGTCAATTTCATTTGTCCCAGTTGCACTGCCACTGCCACCAGTACCGGTGTTTGGAATTGGAGTGTTGCACAACCCGGTCCTTCTTCTTTCACATGTGGACCTCCAGATTGCGAGTTCCCTTTCAAAAGGAAAATTAAAGACAATATACATAGTTCCTTTCAACCTCAAGCAATTTTCCAAATTATTTTCTAGTTTTTTTCTTAAATTTGATTTCAAAAACCCCAATGTACTAAAAAATCTCTCATCCTCCACCGACCCCAATATCATTGTTTGACATAAATCAGCAAGTTTGAAATATTTTGATATCGAACCATGCAATATTTCACTCTGACCTAAATTTTTCCAAACCTTTTTTATTGATCCCAGTTCAAAGACCTTCTCCTTGCCCATGGATTTATACTGGTCCCTCATAGCTGTTGCAAATCTCCTAGATTAATTTCTAAGCTTAGCTTCATTTAAAATTCCTTCTATTTTTTGCTCATCATATGTTAAACTTTTCAAAAAAAAATTGATCAAGATTTTTACTTGATCATGAAAATATTTTGGGTTCTCTTGGTTTTCCCAAAATTGAGGGTACACAATACCCATGGCTTCAATTATTTCATTTTGAGGGAGTCTTTCACGTATCTCTGAGGAAAGAGATTTTGCAATTTCCTTCAAATTATCACCAACAGATTTAACTATTCCTTTAAAATCTTCCTCCTTAACAGCTACTTCTCTGCTAGAGCGCCTGGCCATCTTACAATGGTACATTGATATCTCATATCCATGTACATAGATGCATAAGTGCCGGCTTGCATTAAACTATAAATAATTATCAGGATTATTCAAATCAGTAATTTTCCACCACATGAAATAATATGGGCCATCTTGTGTTAGATCTAGATATAGATGATTAAGGGCCAAGCATGTATGTTTACATAGATTGTCATATTCATTAATATACATAGTTATTTCTTGGGCTTTCTTCACAAGATTTTTCATCTCATCCAGCATGGGGAGAAGACTAGCTAAAGTCAAGAGTGTCTCTATATTGCTTAACCTATGTAAGAGATCAGGAGCTTTGTCTATTGTGTTGTGATGCTCGTACATCACTCCAATCAAGGATTGATATTCTAAAAGAACTCATTGCGCTAGTCCATGCAGGGAGATCCATCTAGTATCGACATCCTTGAGAAGCTTGTTTCCTGGTGCTATTCCCTCAGCAAAATTTTGAAATTCTACGAAACATTTGGGACTTCGGCAGAAGTATGCGTGGATCTCGTGGACTAGATTTTCAACTTTTGATATTGTAGGAAACTTGCTTACAATTTTGAATGCTAAATTCATTTTGTGGGCCATGCAGTGAATGCCAAGCATGTATGGTGCACAAGTAGTTTGTAACTTTGTGCAAACACCAGCCCTTTGACCTTGCATCATTGCAGCTCCATCAGCTCCTACACACACCAACTTTTTGGCAATTGTCAACTCATCCATACCTACAATTTCATTCAAAGATTTCTTGACTAGTTCAAATATATTTTGTGATGTTTAATTGTCCTT
Source organism: Sequoia sempervirens (assembly GCA_007258455.2). Taxonomy (NCBI): domain Eukaryota; kingdom Viridiplantae; phylum Streptophyta; class Pinopsida; order Cupressales; family Cupressaceae; genus Sequoia; species Sequoia sempervirens. The sequence continues at coordinate 761,571,541 of VDFB02281492.1, read as the reverse complement.
CATGTTATGAACACAGAGAATATGAGCTTGGCGAGCATGTCATTCTACAGTATATAAATGCATACAGACCCAAGAAGTATTGTCTACCGCAGTAACTTCATCTAAAGATAATGCAATAAAATTTGACTCTTTTACTTTCTCCTTTGAATCTTCCTTTTTAACTGCAGCAAGATAGTTTGCCCATTCCCATCCAACATTTACTGACCAATGTGATAAGGGATAGTGAGGAACATTCAAAAAAGATAATAAACCAAAATATTTTGGGTAGTTTGTCATAATACACCCTCTAGACAAAATATGGAAAACAACACTCATCTAAATAGTTTTTGACATATTTATTGCTTCCATTGCTTTTCCAAATTGAGCCTCAAGTGTACCTTTACATGTAGCAATTTTTGACATTCTTTTTTCATGCTCTTCATAATCCGCAACATACCTAACATGAAGACATTCTTCCTTTTATTTCCATCGTATGACTGATTGTTCCTTTCCGTCTATGATTTATTTTTCATAAACTTTACCGATATGCTTTTCTATAGTTTCAATCTTTAGCTACAATGTTTGGGCTCTTCCACATTTCCAACTACAAATCGTACATTTGGCCAATGTTTCCTTTTCAATATAGTTTGCATTGTCAATCCCCACTGGTACCATGAATGGGTACTTTGACAACCAAGCAAGTTGAAAATTCCTTGTCATTTCCCACTCGCGCCCCATTTTTGATTTGCTTCTTCTTTTCTTGCTACCAACATCATCATCCTCATCCAAGTCAATTATCTCATTCTGGCTAATCAGGCCCAGGGTATCCCTTGGAACATCTTTTGTGGTATTTCCATCCTAATTTGATACATTTTGATTTAAATCAATGACAATCTCAACTTGACCTTCTGGTGGCGGTGAGGTATTGTGAATGCTACCAATATTTGGTGGAAGAGTTGATGATGTAGCTCCATCTTGACCTGATGGATCAGAAGCTTTGGAGATTCCAAAGTAAGACTATATGGTACGTCTAAGTTTTTGGCATTTTGATGGCCTCCTAGTCTCTTCACCACCCTAAGGAGCGGTAGGAGCCTTACCACCCTAAGGAGTGGTAGGAGTCTCTTTACCACCTTGAGGAGCGGAAAGAGCCTTACCCTTGTTGCTCGAGTCACTCAACATATTGATCTTTGATTCACTCGACATATTCATCTCTCACTTCGAATAAAAACTGGAAAAAATGTCTTCTTGTTTAAGGACAGAGAATAATAATATAGATCCCATTCCCTACTCAATATCATCTTTAAGACTGAAGCAAGAATGGAAAAGAGATAAAGAAAACTTATTATTATAACTAATAACACTATGAAGAAATGATCACTCACCTTTAAGTCTACGTTTTCAGCTTTCGCTAACTTCTGAATCAAGAAGTAGAACCTCAGAACCGAACAAAATGTGTAGGAATAAATGACACTTTTGATTGTATTTATAAGAAAACTTATTATTATAACTAATAACACTATGAAGAAATGATCACTCACCTTTAAGTCTACGTTTTCAGGTTTCGCTAACTTCCGAATCAAGAAGTAGAACCTCAGAACCGAACAAAATGTGTAGGAATAAATGACACTTTTGATTGTATTTATATCAATCCATGATTCCATATTTGGCGAATTCCGTGAGATTTTTAAATGGTATATTAAAAATTTGGTGAATCTTGCATGCTTATACAACGATACGTTGTATTTTCAAGGTGAAATGTGTCCTCAAATGTAATTATTTTTTAATGTTATTGGCGAAATAGGTCCTCATAAGCAACTATTTATAAATTTTAATTGGTGAAATGGGTCTTCACAAGAAACTATTTGTAAATTTTAATTGGTGAAATGGGTCCTGATACAATGTCATTTTAATAGTATTGGTGAATATGTAGGTGTTTTATTAAATGCTTTCGGGATTCCAGGTGAAAATATTAGTCGGTCCAATTGAAACACATAGTTTGAAAATGGTGAATTTGTTGGTTAAATATGCCTCATAAAAAACTCATTGGTGAATGGACATGCATTGGACCTATAGTTCATAAAATCTAGGTGATTTGGACACCCTGTTGGGTGCGAGAAATTCATCAATTTCAACTTGGCTGATTCCTAGAATTTGCTAATTGGCAAAGATTCACCACTAAAGTTTTCCCTGCTTTCAATAAATGGAATCCTCCTATTTTTATGGAGTTGATTGCCTAGGTAGTTAGGGTTAATTATTATTTTTTCCCTCTATAAATAATGGTCAGATGCCCCTTTTCATAAGGTTGGATGTTTTGATATTGTACTTGCATTTTCCAGTTTTAGTAATATAGTCATATTGCTGAAATGTTGTAATCATGTTTTCAAGAAATAATATGATATTCTGATTTGTTGCAATTAATTTATCTTAAGGAAGACACACTCAATGGGGCTCACTTGGTTATAATTCCACCCATTTAGTTTAAAAGTATTTTCTATTCAGTAATTAGTTTTAGTTTCAGTAGTTGTTTGTTCCTGCATCCAAGGCAGACAGAGTAGTTTCCTGTCTGTTTGCTGAAATTTTCATTTTTATCTTTCATTTACAGTCCATTTGTTGATGCTTAGTGTATTTTTTGATGTATTCTCAATGCTCAAGTTGATTTATTTCTAGAATTTTATTTCTAGTATTGTTTCTTTCCTAGTTTATGGATGACTATAGTGGAGTCCTAGTGCACATACAGTGCTGACCCATTTCAAGTTTGCATCCTTGGGTTGACAATGAAATGCACCTTCATGATGAGTAAGATATCTACTTAAAGAATATGTCCAATCTCTAAGTCATAGCTCTAAAGGCTTAGTTATTAAACCATTAGAGGAGACCAATAGAGGGATAGAAGGATTTTCAGGATTTCTAGAGGCGACCTCAACAGCCTCCTTCATAGAGAGTTTTAGGGATGAAAGAAGAAAAATGGAAAGATTATGAGAAGATGGTGTGTGAAGTGGTAAAGATGGGCTTATGTTAGTAATAAAAACAGTTATATCTACCCTAAATCATAATTTATTTCATAAGAATGGGAAAAACCTAGTCCCATGGTGTCAAAAAATTTCTTGTCATATCCCACATGCACCTTGATGGGTTTCTCATTTTCCTTGAAGAATTTTTGCATATTATTTGCATCCTAGACCTTATTTTGTTTCTTCAATTTTTTCCCATTGTAAGAGAGCCCAATTTCCTAATAAATTACCTCCTTGTTAACTTTAAAAGAGATACCCACCAACTTAACTTGGTGATTACACTAGCCATTTGCAAATTGGATTGATAGGTTTTCATTGTGGTCATTAAGACTTTCCATGAGAGGGTCCAAACCAACCTCAACACATATATGCCACACTAGGGAATCTTTGTGAAACTCCTCACAAGAACCCAATTCATTCCTAACCCTATCCCCACCCATTTTATTTAGTAGAGAAAAACTTAGATACAGATAGCAATAAGGAGCAGAGTGAATGAAGGTTTTGAAAATACCCAAAATGGCTAAGTAATACGATAACCATTCCTAAGAAAATAAGTAAGAAGTGACCTTTGTACTACTCCAAGTAGAGGTGAGGATATCCTTCCAAGTGCCAATAGTCAAATCTGAAAGCCCGAAGTTGGTGAATAATAACTTGAGATGGTTGGAGGAAATTGTGAAGGAATATTTAGTAATTATGGTCCCGTAAACCATAATTATGATGCAATAATTTATCTTTTGCTTCAATATATGAGTAATCAAATATCCCTTCCACCAATTCATACTATTAAAAGTATCATTAATAATCCTCATGTCATCTGAGTGTCAAAAATCACGTGTCTTTCCTTTGACAAGTGGTTTCATTTCTTCCTAGTAGACTATATAGGTTAGACATAGCCAAAAGGGTCCACATGTTCATATCCACCTTAGAAAACCTATTCCACCTCATCTTTCCAATCATGATGGTAAGAGTAAACATTAAAAGGCCAACAATAAGAAATTCAACACTCACCATTTTGAATATAATCTTTTCACTCATCAAGGATCAACCCTTTCACATTAGTGGGAAAAGAAGAAAGGTTTCTCCAATACTTGGTAGAGATCCAAGGTATCCCAAGATTGGCTAATGCATTGGCCACCTTGTTACCGTCTCTAAAGATATTTGAGAACATTTTAACTTAAAATTAAGTGAGGATGTGATGAATATCCACAATAACATCATTAGCATTCCAACCAAAAAAGCATTTATCTTTGATAGCATCAATCATAGATTTAAAATCACCCTCAACATTAAGATACTTGATCCCTATAGAAAGAGAAAAATTGATGCCACCAAAAAATTCTCTTGCTTCAACTATCATAGAATATTGTACACCTATCCCTCTAGCATAACCAACTAAAACCTTTCCCTCAAGATATCTTATGATACATCTAATACTAGCAGGACCAAGATTTCCTTTTGCAACCCCAACAAAGTTGAGTTTGTACCAAACCTGCAAAGGAGGCCTACATTTGGTGTTTTGTATTTCTAAGAATTTAGAGTTGTCATAGGAATTTAGGTTCAAAAGTAGATTCCAATTACAAGCTATATTTATCTCCATAGTAGTGGGGGGTCTACTTAGATATTTCTAGCCAAAAAGGGGTAGATTTTTAGTAAGAAGCCTGGAACAAACATTGTAAACCTCCTTGGAGCTCTTTTCCTAATTATGAAAAACCCTATTATTTCTTTCCTTTTTAAATGCAATAGTAGATAAAGGGGGGAGATTGTTGCTATATTTCCTTAGATAAGGGATGATAATAAGGACATAACCAGTTCTCCACAAAGCTTTTAATAGTCCCATTCATTGTCAAGGAGACCCCCAGTTTTTGGAGGTTAGAATCCCATACCTCAACAAAAAAGGGGAAATGGAGTAATAGGTGAGGAACAAAATCTTCATCCAAATTGCATAGAATACATATAGTTGAGATTTGGAATCCCCTTTTCCTAAGGTTATCCTAAGTGAGGATCCTATTATGGATCATTGTCCACTAGAAGAAATTTATTTTTAGAATTAGGTATCTATTCTAGATCTATTTTCAATACCTACCACAAGTACTCTACACCAACACTATTTTGTAATTCTATTTGGTAGTTAGTTTTCCTTTTCTTTCCCAAGTCCAAAAAAAATCTTCTTGAATGGATATGGGGATTCTAGTTAAGGAGAGAGTTTCCTAAAGTAACCTTGTCGATTAACTTAACTCTTGAGAGTTGTGGAAAAAATTCACCAAGATTTTCCACTTTTGAAATCCTTGTCTACTAGATATGTAGTCCTCAACATACCTACCAAAGTAGTTAGTGGCAGGGCCCAACAAGTCCTTAAAAAAAGGTTGGTTGAGAGAAAGCTTGAATAACCAAGAATCATCCCAGGACTTGATTTTTTTTCGTTACCTAGTTTCCACCTCAGGCCAGTTCAAAGAAACTATTTCAATTTAATGACATTGTTCCAAATTAAGGAACCATAGGGGTGACCATTATTGTATAGACTCTTGATTAGGGGGATATTATTGAGGTATTCAACATTCAAAATAGTAAACCATTCCTTCTTGTTTCTCAACAGATCCCATCCCACTTTAGCAAGAAGCACTTTATTAGTGGCTTGAATTTTTTTGATACCAAGTGCACCAGTAGATTTGGGTAGACAAATAGTATCCTAGCTTAGCAAGGCCAAAATTTTCTCTTTTCAATACCATACAATTGAAAATTTCTTTGTATTTTTTCTAGTTTTTTAGCTATGTATCTAGGGATTTTGAATAGGGATAGGAAGTACACTAGGATCCCTTGAAGAGTAGCAGCCATGAATTGTAGCTTACCCACATAACTCAAAATGGAACCTTTCCACCCACCCAATTTTCTTTGCATTATTTCCAACATCAAATTCCAAAGTTTGGGGGTGACCTCCTTAATAGTTAGAGGAAGACCACAATACACCGTAAGGATTGGGAAACTCTCACAGCCCAGAACAGTAGTCACATTATTTTGAAGGGTTTGAGAGGTTTTAAAGAATTAAATCATGCTTTTATTGTAATTTATACATTGACTAGAGCTGGAAGCATAGTTTTTGAGGACCATTTCCATTTCTTGGCTTCAACAATCAAGGTTTTCCCAAAGATGATCGTGTCATCCACAAAATGTTGTATAGATGAAGGGTCCAAAGAGGTATCAAGTTTAACACCCCTTATAGTTCCTTCATTAAGCAGTTAAGAAATATTATGGCTTAAAATATCAACAACCATGATGAAAATATATGGAGATAGGGGGTTTCCTTGTCGGATCCCTTTACCAGCACTAAAGAAACCATAGGGAACACCATTAACAAGAACTTAGTACTTGACAGTGGAAATTCATTCATTTATGAGGTTTAAAATCAACTGGTTGAAAGAAAACTTAGAGAGGAATTTAAGAAGAAACTTCCAAAAGACCTTATCATAGGCTTTAGAGATATTGATTTTAAAGGCCATACTAGCATTATTACACCTATTCATATAATGAATAATTTCATGAGTGGAGATGGTACCATATAGGATTTGGTAGCTAGGGACAAAGTTTTTTTGACAAGGGCTATTTTTTTTTCCAAAAGGGGCTTCAGTCTATTGATAAGAATTTTGGAGAATTTTTTTTAGATGTTAGCGCATAAATTGATGGGCCTAAAATCAACCATAGTTCATGGGTCAACCTTTTTAGGGATTGGAGCAATAAATTTATGGTCCAATTGTTTTAGAAACTTTCTAGGCTTGAAAATTATTTTGAGGCAAGGAATGCATCTTCTCCAACAATATCCCAAAATTCCTAGAAGAAGTCCAATGGGAAGCCATCATGCCTAGGGGCTTTGAATGCCCCCATGCTAAAAACAACAAATTTGACTTCTTCAGGAGTGACAGGCCTAAGAATAGAGGCATTATCCATATTATTTAAGATGGAAGGGGTGTTTTCCAATAGTTGATCATCCAAGACAGTAGTGATATTGACAGTAGGTGCCAAGAAAGACTGTTGAAAGTAGCTGGAAGCAATATTCCCAATCTAAACCAAGGTAGTGCCTTCAGTTCCAATCTTATCTTTCAGTTTGGTTATCTAATTTCTTCTTTTTATGTTTGAGAGAAGATATATGGAAGAAAGAGGCATTTTGGTCCCCTTCTTTTAACCATTGTATTCTATATTTTTGTTTAAAAAATAATTCTTCTTTTTTGAGAGCCTTGGACCAATCAAGATGGTAATCCTTCTCAAGTTAGAAAGTCTTATCATTAGCATACCCTTCAGCCAATCTGACCTAGATATATTTGAGTTTAGCTATCAATTTCATTTCTTGGTAAAATACATCACCAAAGACCCACTTGTTCCAACCTTTAACCATATTTTTTATATTTTTGAGCTTTTGAGAGACATGATACATAGTATATCCATGAATGGGAATATTCCACCAAGTGGATATTTTGTCTTTGAATTCTAGGTGGGAGCTCCACATTATCTCATATTTGAAAGGGAAAATGCCTACAACAATGTTATCTTCCCAACTTAGTAGAAGAAGGTTATGTTCTGACATCTTCCTTGGTACAATAAGCAAGTTGGAGTTATGGAGGGTAACCCAGTTAGGGGAAATCAAGAACCAATCTAATATAACTTGTATCATATTTTCACCAAGCCTTTTGTTAGTCTAGGTCAAAGGTTGCCCTTGAAGGTCTATATCTATAAGCACAATAGTATTCAAAAGGTTTGTCATGTCAGCCATACTATTAGTGTAATCAATCAATCCTTTGCACTTCTCAAAAGGGTAGAGGGGAGAGTTGAAGTCTCCCTCAAGCATCCATCATGCCTCTTTATTGGTTAGGATCCAATCAAATAGTTTGAGCCAAAGGATTTTCCTAGAATTCCTCATATTAAGGGCATAGTGTTGCAAGTATGAAGGTGTTGTCATTGATGTCAACTATGGAATGATGTTGAGGATATTGAGAAAATTGTGAAAAGGAGGAAAATAGGTTGTGCATATGTAGTTGAAATGTTGAGGAATTGATGTGAGTACATGGAGCTATCCTTTTTTTGCAGAGTTTGAAGGTGAGTTGGAATGAAGTAATGAGTTGAGATGATGTCTTTGGTAATTGGCTTCCAAGTTCTTTTGAGAAAATTTGATAAACAGAGTAAACTATTTTGTGCAACTGTTCATAGTGTGCTTTGGTATTGTGTTATGTGTTCTTTCTGTGTTGATGCTATGCCTATGTAGATCTTATAAGTTATTCAAGATTGTCATAGCTTATTGTTGTAGACACATAAAAATGACCTAGGCCTACAAGCTTCATTTTTCATCTTTCATCCTAGCATAATTATGACTTTTAATTATGTCCTTCATCCACATTCGACTATTAATTAAATAATTCATAATTGTTTAATTAATTCACATGTCCTGTTATTCTTCATGATTATTAAATAAATAAATGTTATTTATTTATTCAATATGTCTTTAATTGTCTAAAGTCTTCCTTTAATTAAAATAATTTGTTAATTTGTTTAATTATCCTTATCCATTTATTCTTCCTGATTATTAAATAAATAAATTTTATTTATTTATTCAATATGTCACTAATTTCCATAATTAAATGAATTTATGAATTTATTTAATTATCAGTCATAATCCTCTAAAATTAAATAATTATCTTTAATTATTTAATTACTCAATTTAACATTTCCATCATTTTAAATCAATTTATTATTTAAAATGATTTCATTTTATTAACTGTCACTTCATTTTAGTAAATAATCTAAAAAATATTATTTATTATCTCACAAAATCCATATTTTGAGTTGATTTAATTCAAATTGGTAGCTTTCTTCCAAAAATCAAATAAAGCGAGCAGATTCTTGATTTTTCAAATTTTCTTTTCAATCCACCTCTTATCTTCCTGATTTTTCAAATCTCATAAATCAGGCAGTCTTTATCTTGTTGATTTTTGAAAATATTTATTTTTCTAATTAATTATCTCATCTTTTCTCCACCGCCGATTCGATTCTCTCACATGACATCTTGACCACTCATCTAAGAATTTTTCCCCAACCCTGATTAGGGATTATCAAATTGAATCTCGTCCTCTGATTTTAGGTTTCTATCAAGAGTCGATCTCGTCCGTCCATTCAAAATTACGTTTTCTATAAAATGTCAATTTTGCTCATAATTTAGGGACCACTTCACTATTATAGGCATTATAGTCATTTATCATTTGTTCTAGCCATTTATCATTGGCATAGGCATAGGCATAGTTTTACTTAAATCCTTCAAAACTTGCATAGGACAATGTCATAGTCAAATCGCTCACACATTCGATCTGAGGGCATCAATCATACGCTGCAAGCTAGGAGGTGCTATGGAGGTGAATCATGGAAGCTTCAATGAATATCTGGTATAATCATTCTTATCATTTGCTTTCTTTGTACTTCATAACTTCTTTGGGTTTATATTATTGATCTAATCATTGCTAACCTTAATATCCAAAAATTTACCCATTGCTACATTGGTGAACCCGACGTGAACACGGCTCTATTTTTTGCTATTATTTCCGTATGATTTTTGTGTGTTCTCTGTCATTTCTGTAGGTATAGGTATGAAGCGACGCATTCATTTTTTTAAATTGTGACACATCTGATGCGTCATGACACACTCGTACACTCAAACACCGCAATCGCTCTGACGTGCCGCAATCAAAGTCTGGAGAGCCACATCTGAACTCTCGAGCCGCATTTGCAACGCAGAGCAATGCATTCACTCTGTTGTGATGCAATTGCCTGGTAATTTTTTCTTCTCATTTGCATTCGAGTTTTTGATGTTTTTCTGTTCTTTTTGTTTTATTTAGCATTTTGGTTTTATTTTCTGTATTCTGCCCGATATAGGTTTTCGTGTTACTAATCGTAGTTCGCAGCATGTGGCGGTTACATTTCGTGGGTCCAAGATTGGTGGATGAAACTACTAACTTGTGGTTTTGCAGCTCCGTTAGTCGAAGACTCCTTTCTCAAACAACGTGTTTGTGATTTCTAGTGTAGAAAACACTTCCTTTGGTGCATTAAAATGAACGTTTGCTTGATTCTGTCTGACTGTGCTTAAAGGTGGTAGGTGATTATGCTCTCACCTTGTGAAAACTAGGTGATCAGAAAACTAGACCCACCTTATTATTTTTTTGCCACCCTCACGACTTAGTAATCAAAGTATCCTCTCCCCTTGCGCTTTTGGGCGATCCTGGGTGTAAGAGAAATGGTTACTAACTCTAGAACTTGGGCCTGTTCTGGTGGGAAAAATTACTCACCCCAGGACGACTCAGACCGGTAGCACCCTGACACCGAGGGACTTCCAACCGGTATATAAAAGTGGATTCTTGGGGAAAGCCCAAGAATCACGCATGTGGTTCCAACGAGATGGATCTGAAAGGGGATTCTCACTGCATGGATCATGCCCTACGAATGGAATGCCCGTATTAAACACCTCTTGTTTTAGAATCCAACCATTCTTTGGTCGTTGCTTGATATAGTGCAGGGTATAGTATCATGCCCGAAGACACTCACTACTGATCCCCTTGAGTAGAGATAGCAGTTCTTGGGAAGTCACTACCCAAGAATTAAAATTTGGTGTGCTCGAATGACATTAATGAGCCGTGGAGGGGAGCCAATGCCACCAAAATTCTAAGCTATCCGCTCTCGAAAAGGAAAGATGTTTATCACCAATCCGAGGTATATCGGTGGGCTATATCAAGTATACAAACCCTTGGCCTATTGGCCTTTTAGGATTGTACTTGTCTTATGTGCGCTTGCTTACATTCAAAACATTGTGCTTGTCAAGTGCTAACTATATTTCTCAAACATTATTCATTTCTGGACAAAACATTCACCATTAGACATATCAAATTTGCTCACAATACATTAAGAAAACAAACTATCTCGCATCTGTTGAACCGCATTCAAGTTTTTGAGATGCAATCGCTCTTTTAAACTGCATTTGACACTTCAAACACCGTATCTATATGCATCGTGATGCATCTGAACCTTATAGAGCTGCATCTGTAAATTAAGTTGCATTTGTTAGTCCCAGAGCTGCATTCGCTAAAATCAAACTGCATTCGCAATACCGAGATGCATTTGAGGTCTCAAACGACGCATTTGCCTGACAAAACAAAATCTTCATACAAAGTCCAAACTAATTCTAAACTCTATCAATCTCTAGTCAAACACTCTTTCCAAAGGAATTCTGTCAGAAACCAACTTTGAAATTGCTCAATTTTAGTTGCATACATTAGACATTAGCTTGTCCCTAGGTTTTAATTCTTGCATACTTTGGATTAGGAAAACGTCAGCACGGTTTGCAAATGTCATTGCTTTCAAAACTAGGTTATCTTGGACTTAATCATCATTCCCCTTTTGCAGTCATTGTCCCTCTTGTGAGATTTTTTCCAACTCAAAAGTCTAGTTAGGAAAACTCACTAGTCATTTTGACCTTGTCATCTTGTCATTTTTAACAAGTCCTTTAGTAACTGAGATAAAAAAAAAAGCTTGAGGTTAGAAGTGCTTGGGTATCCTTTTCTCAAATTGCAGTCTAAGTTTAGACATCACATATTTTATTCCCAAAAATCCAAAAATATTATTCATTCTAGTCATCATTTTGAACTTAGATCTTGCATAGTGTCATCCTTGCATTTAGTTGTCATCTTCATTTTGAGCAATCTCATTTTATGGTGGAAACTAGACTCCAAAAATAGAAACGACAAATGGCAAACTCTCGACAAGACCCCACTTCCACTATCAACAATCCCACGTATGACCCAAATCAGACTTTTGACGATCCATTTTCCAACATAAACAATCAACCTCTTGCAATAATACCATCCTCATCAAACAGTCACTTTGAACCATTCTTACGTAAGGATGTGTATGAACAAATACTTGAGGAAAACCTAGAGGTAGTAGCACAAGACCCAGAGGCCTCTCAATTCGTGGAACAAATGGTCCTATATGACAGAGACAGATATTTGGCCATACTCTTAAGTCAAGGAGCCAAATTACCTCAAGGATTCGACATTAACTCGTTGAGACCAACATCTCCATACCCTAATGTCAACAACACGCATAACATGTCAAATAGTGGTCAACCTCCAAATACTACGAGCAATACTTTCTTTGACACTACAACAACAGTGCATGCTACCTCCAACATGCCAAACACCTCCATCTCAATAAACGCTACATCCATTGGAGGATCACAATCTGTCACAGTGCCCGCAATATCCACAACATCGTCACAATCAGTGGGAACCACCTTCGGCTCTTCGACAATGTGGACAAGTTACTCTAATCCTCTTTTTACCACTATGGTAAATGCCAGGGGGGCATCATCAAGTCGTACCAATCCCCCTTTAACAGCAACATCGAGTACCATGAGTACACCTTCGACATATCCTCTCATTGGTATCTCCCAAAATCCTTCGAGTGGTGGTAAACGACATATATTTATTCAAGGACAACAACAAAATATGAACATGTCAAAACTGTCCAATACCATCAAATCCCAAGGACAAAATTCAACCATTCCCCTTGTCCAAACCCAACAATTTGGACAAGGTAGTCAAAACACATAGCCCTTGGCATCATTAGCACATCACAATGTTCATGGTCACCATATTCCACAAATATTGACACAAATGGCTGGGGGACACATCCCAACCTACTCATCCCACATTCATACTCACCAACATACCCCCAATCCAAACTTCCAATACCAACAACACACCAATCTGAACACATCATGTAGACACCTAAAAATGACCTAGGCCTGCAAGCTTCATTTTTACCACTTTCGTCCTAACATAATTAATACATTTAATTATGTCCTTGGTCCACAATCGACTATTGATTAAATAATTCATAATTATTTAATTGATTCATGTCCTTTTATTCTTCATGATTATTAAATAAATAAATTTTATTTATTTATTAAATACGTCATTAGCTGTCTAAGTCTTTCTTTAATTAAATAAATTTCTTAATTTATTTAATCCCCCTTTGTCATTTAATTCTTCTTGATTATTAAAATAAATAAATAAATTTATTTATTAAATAATCGTCACTAACTGTCTTAATTAAATAGAATTGATTAATTTATTTAATTAATTAATCATCTCCAGATTAAACATTAAATTTAACTATTTAATTTCCAATTAATATTCTTCTCATTTTAAATAAATTAAATTATTTAAAATGTCATATCAATCTTAATGGATCCTTTTGATAAATAACCCGAAAAGATTATTTATTATCTCTCGAAAATCCATAATTTGAATTATTTTAATTCAAATTAGTAATTAATCTTCTAAAAATCAAGCAATCGGGCAGATTCTTGATTTTCCAAATCTTATCTTCAGTCTGAATCTTATCTCTTTGATTTTTCGAATCTTGCAAATCAGGCAATCTTATCTTATTGATTTTTCGAAAATCTTTATTTCTTTAATTAATTTCCTCATTTATTCTCCACCATCGATCCGATTTTATTTTGACCGTTCGATTAAGGATTTTGCCCTAACCCTAATTAGGGATTCTAAGGTGTAATCTGGATCGTTCATTTCATTAATTTATCTCGTCCGTCCATTTGAAATGGCATTTTCTATAAAATGCCATCTTCTTCTCATTTTTCGAACACGCTCATTTTGACATTTTTGCATAGTTATTATAGGCATTTGCTCTCACACTTAGTTTGTCATATGCAATTTCATTATTTATTATTATAGTCATTTAATCACTTTTGACATTTGTTTTAGATATAGGCATTGGCAATAGGTATAGGCATTTAGATTTTGAATAAATCCTTCAAAACTTGCTTTGGTCTTGTCACTCGTCATAGTTGCTCATACAAATCTGAGGGCATCTTCATTTACTGCAAGCTAGGAGGTGTAACGAAGGAGAAGCATGGAAGATGGAGATTCTTGGTAATATTTTTCCTATTTGTTTTCATCACTTTTCATTTGTACTTCGTTATTTCATTGGATTTCAATGTTTATTGATTAACAAATCTAACAATCTGATTTTCTCTTGATTACATTGGTGAACCCGACATTTTGTAGAGAAATTTGTGTGTTCTTGTTTGTTTTCACTGTTTTGCAGGTTACAGCCAAGAAGTCATACGAAATCCCGTCACCATCTTTCGAGCACAGAAAAATAGGCGAATAAAATATTTTAAAACGTTTTCTACGTTTTGTAGATCTTGGTCTCAGCTTTCCAGAACATCAAACGGTTTTAAATTTTGTTGAGATTTGAGAAAGTTATGGCTGTTTTAGTGATTGCTATTTTTTTTAATTTCATTTTTAAAACCCGCGTTTTCTTTTTAATATAACATTCTTTTTGTGCAGAATCGTGGAAAATATTTTCTGGGTTTTCAAGTTTTAATTTTCAGCTTTCCATGGATATCTACCACTTAAAATTTTGTTAAGTTTTGAGCAAGTTATCATCATTTTAAGTTGCTGCTGTCAATAAATGTTTATTTTTTATTTTTTTTGTTACTAATCAAGATTTGCAGCTTGTTGGCAGTTACTATTCGTGGGTTGAAGACAAACACTAAACTACTAACGGATTGTCTTGTAGGTTCGATTGTCAAAGACCAAACAACAAAACAATGTGTTTGCATTTTTAGTAGTGTAACTCACATTTTATTTGGTGCAACTAAAACGAACCTATGTTTTCTTTGTTTGATTGTGTTTGAACAAATGGTAGGTGATTATGCTCTCACCTTGTGAAAACTCGGTGATCAGAAAACCAAATCCATTTTATCTGTTTTTACCCTTCACGATTTGGTATATCGGAGTATCCTCTCCCCTTGCGCATTCGTGCGATCCTGGGTGTAAGAGAAACAGTTACTGACTCTAGAACTTGGGCCTGTTCTGGTGGGAAAAAGTACTCACCCCAGGATGACT
>VDFB02281492.1:761489637-761556491 GCA_007258455.2 Sequoia sempervirens | reverse complement strand
GATGATATTTTGATTTTCAATAAGACATTGGAGGAGCACCTGATGCATATCTGAAGAGTTTTTGAGAAGACAAGGGAGGAGAAATTGTTGATTGATTTGAAGAAATGTAGTTTTGTGATGAGGGAGTTGGTGTATTTGGGATTTTTTGTCCCAAAAGAGGGTCTTAAAATGGATCCAGAGAAGGTGAGAGCTATCATTGAATGGCCTACCCCGAGAAGTGTTATAGAGGTAAGATCATTTCATGGTCTAGCAAGTTTTTACAGAAAGTTTATTAAGAATTTTAGTAGTATTTGTGCACCTCTACTTGAAGTAATGAGAAGGGATAGAAAAGAGTTTAAGTGGACTACAGGAGTAGCCAAAAGTTTTGATATGTTGAAGAAGAAATTTACAGAGCAACTTGTTTTGGCACTTCCAAATTTCAATAAGTTATTTCAAGTAGATTGTGATGCTAGTGGCACTGCCATAGGAGGTGTTCTGAGTTAAGAAGGTAAGGATGTTGCCTATTTTAGTGAGAAGTTAAATGATGCTAAGAAGAAATATTTTTTCTATGATTAGGAGTTTTATGCTATAGTTCAGGCTTTGAAGAAATGGAGACACTATTTGTTTCCAAAAGAATTTTTTTTATATGCTAATCACTAGGCTTTGCAGTATCTCAATAGTCAAGGAAAGCTAAATCAAAGGCACTTAAAATGGGTTGAGTTTTTGCATATTTATACTTTTGTTTTAAAGCATATGAGGGGAAGGTCAAACATAGTTGTAGATGCCTTGAGTAGAAGGAAAAAAAAATTGATAGAGATGAATATAGAGGTTGTTAGGTTCAATGAACTCAAGAGTTTGTATCCTAAAGATCCAGACTTTGTAGAAGCTTGGAAGGCTTGTTTGGAACCTGTTACATTGGATAGGAAAAGATGGTTGGATTTCTTAATCCAAGATGGGATGTTGTTTAGAGGAAGCCAATTGTGCATTCCAAGGATTTCTATGAGAGAGAATCTAATCAACGAGAAGCATAGTGGAGGATTAGCTAGACATTTTGGTCAAGATAAGACCATTCCTCTTTGTAGTGAGAATTATTATTGGCCACAGTTACAACAAGATGTGACGAAGTTTGTACAAAGTTGTAGAGTATCTTAGATGGTGAAAGGAGCAAGTCAGAATACTGGATTGTATCAGCCATTACTTGTACCTAAGAGGCCATGGGAGAATATTAGCATGGATTTTGTTCTTGGCTTGCCAAGGACATGGATAGGGCATGATTCCATATTTGTGGTGGTGGATAGATTTTGAAATATGGCACATTTCATTCCATGTCATAAAACTAGTGGTGTTGTTCATATTGGAGAGTTGTTTTGCAAAGAGGTGGTGAGATTACATGGTCTACCGAAGAGTATAGTTCCAAATAGAGATACCAAATTTGTTGGTTATTTTTGGAGGACATTATGGAAGAAGTTGAAGATAGATTTGAAGTTTAGTTCTACACACCATCCACAGACTAATGGAAAAATGGAGGTGGTGAACAGGAGTTTGGGTAACCTACTAAGATGCTTAGTAGGAGATAAGCCCAAGGGCTAGGATTTTATTATACCACAGGCAGAATTTTCTTACAACAATTTTGTCAATCGGAGCACTAGTAAATCACCATTCCAGATTATGTATGGGATTAGTCCAAGAACTACTTTCGAACTGAGAAAGATGGATAAGGGGAAGAAGAGTAGTGCCGAGGCTGAAGCTTTTGCTGAGTACCTGAACAATTTGCATGAAGAGGTGAAGAAACATATCAATAAGATGAACTCACAATATAAGGCTAAGGCAGATCAGAAAAGGAGGTATAAGGAGTTCTAGGTAGGAGATGCAATCATGGTTCATTTGCAAAAGGAAATTTTTCTAGTTGGTACATACAACAAGTTAAAGATGAAGAAGTTTGGAACATGCAAGATCATGAAGAAGTATGATTCATGAAATGCATATGAGGTAGAGTTTCCTAATGAAATTTATATTTCACTTGTATTTAACATTTCAGATTTAATAGAATATCATCAAGGAGGAATTTATGAAGAAATAATATAAGCACAATGGAATATCCCAACACCTACATGAGAAAAGGAGGAGATAGAAAAAAAAATTGGATAGTCATGTAGGTAGAAGCACAAGAAACAAGAAATATGCAGAGTACTTGGTGAAGTGGAGAGGAAGGCCTATTGAAGATTCATCGTGGTTGTCTGAGGCTGAGGTTAACCTTCTTGGTTTCCTCTAACTCCTGAGAAGTGACAGGGTCACTTTTCAAATTACTGTGGGTGTCTGATGTAGGAGCATCTAGCAGTGTAGGGAAATCTTGCATCACCCAAAAAAAAAGTTTTTTTCCTTAATACCTTTAGTTGTTTTGAGTTCCATGATGGCACTTAAGGGGTGTAAGACAATCAGAAGTCAAAAAAGGCAAAAAATGATCACTTACTATTTTTATTAAGTTAGCCTAAACGGGCTCGTATTGACCTAAAAATTTACCCCAAGGAGCAAAACTGAAAAACATTTCTGATCGCGAAAGAATCATCTCAATACCCTACATAGTTTGGGAGATATTAAAGTTTTCATCCTGAGAAATTTCTCCAATGTAGCTTCAAATTCATATATGAAAACCTTAGAGGCCCCAAAACAACTTGAAAAGTGGACGAATCGATCTCTAATGGGTTTGGTGTTGTAGATCTCTTCAAGAGCTTTCCAATGATATGTTATAATAGTAATTTGGACACTCGAATCAAAAGTTATGGCCCTGCAAAGTTGCCCCTCTAAAAAGTGAATTTCATTAAAATATCTTCCTAGGCAAAAAATCAAATGGTAAGACTTTTGGTGCCAAAACAAAAAGGAAAGTTACACTTTCTAGAACATTCTAGGGCGGTTATTGGGTAAAATAAAAAGGGATAAGTGGTGGTTGTAGAAGGTGGCTCCATTAGTGCAAATTGTGGCTCCGAATAATATATTTTGTTTTCAAAGTTGATTTTGTTGTAATGAATCAAACCCATGAGGCTGTAGCATGTAAGTTTTGAATCTATAATTTAATTTTCTAAAAATAATTGAAAGTGAGTTATTTTTTTGTCTCGCATCTTTTGTGTTGGTATCTATTGTTTTGATTTGTGTGGGTTTCGGGCAGTGTGGCCCTCATCAAAGAAGCACCATCAAAGATTAGTTTGTACATCCCCTCTAGAGGAGGAGCTCATTGCATTCAAAATGTATCGATCCATGAGAAGGGCGGCCATGGATTCAAATAGGATATAACCATAATTGAAGATTTTGATTTTGAACGAAATAATAATTGAGTGAAAGATCAAAAATTATTGAAATATCTACATAGAAAATGATTCTAGGTTTTTAAAAAGGGTATTCGATGCATGAGACAAGGGTCATGGAGACCTTAACTCCCAGTCGCACCACCTTTCATGTTATATATTCAATTTTGGCATGGATTGTAGCTATTTGTTTGACAACAGCTTGCCGTACAACACTATATGAGCAACATTCTATGTGCTATCATATTCTAGTTGTTACATCAAAATTTATGGGAAAGCCACCAACATTTCAGTCTTCATATTTTAAGAGGCATAGGTGAAAATTGAATGGAGGGAAATGACATTCAAGTATATGTGTATACCCAAGGGTTTTGAAACCAAGGTTTGCATCAAAAACAACATAGAAGAAATAGTCGATAATATCATATGCAAATTATTACGCTATATTAGAAATTGATATACTTTCCTCCAGACCAAAATATATAACCACCCTAAAAGAAAACAGAAATGACACTACCAGAGAATTAAAAACACAGCTAGAAATAACAAGTTTGAAATACCATTCTATTTAGTCACCCATGTTACTAAAAAGACCATGCAAATGCATATAGATGCAAAGTGACGATATCATGCAGACAAACAGTATTCATTTAGGCAATATTTTAGACTTGACGGTTACAATCAGTATTCATTCATAGTTATTAAACCAGAAAAATTCAAGCCTTGGATAATCATCCTTGCATTTTAGATGAAACCATTAAAGTATTCATGCAAGATATTTATGAAAACATATACATCAAATCATTAAAGTATTTCACGTCGGGTTCACCATTATGTTTATGCTAAAAATGAGAAATTAAAATCTAAAACCAAAAATCAAAATCTCAACATAACATCAATGAAGCCTTTCCTAAATGAAAGCACATGCAAAAATGTAAACTAAACTACGAAAACCAAAACATGTGCATTCAAAAGGAAAATTTTCTCCATTGTTCTCCTATCATCAAGATCTTGATTTATGCATTTGGTGCTCTCATATTTTCACAAGCACAAATGTAACAAGAAGCTATGATGAACGAAAGAAAAGATTGTATGATTGAATCAAATATGTGTGTATCAAATATGTGTGTGTATGTATGCTCAATGGTGAGAAGAAAGAGGGCTTATAGATGTCATCGCAGGATGGATTCAAGTTGTGGGAGAAATGTGGGATTAAAAGCATGAAATGGAGAAATTGATAATTATCCCATATTGTTTAATCAAATGAAATTGATGGGAATGAGAGAAATAAATGGGAGATTTTATGACAGGGTGAAGGTTTAGGAATTTATAATTATAGTGAATTTGTGAATTAGATGAGTGATATAAATTTAAATGAATTTATATATGCAAATGCAAATGATTTAATAGAATATGCAGTGGATGTTGATTAATGTAAATGTATGTATGGATAATTTAATAATAATGTGAATAGAGTATTATGAAATGATTTATGGATAAATGATTGTGTGAATGGATAAATGCTTATAATATTTTAATGATTTAAGTGGATTAATGAAAATAGAGAAAAATACTATTAAATTAATTAATTAAATAGATAATAATATCCATTTAATTAATAGAAGAATAATAGGATGAATGTGAGGATAAATTTTATGCGTCTATAGTAACCTATACATTAAAGCCTCAAA
Organism: Sequoia sempervirens; assembly: GCA_007258455.2. Lineage (NCBI taxonomy): Eukaryota > Viridiplantae > Streptophyta > Pinopsida > Cupressales > Cupressaceae > Sequoia > Sequoia sempervirens. Next base: position 761,551,522 of record VDFB02281492.1, on the reverse strand, counting down.
ATATAAAACCAAGATGAGCTTTGACAAATATGTCATCATATAAAAATCTTTGATTTAAATCACTTGAGCATCCCAATCCCCAAACCCTTGCCACACTAAGTCTAACAATGGATCTCCTTAATATCATATATCTTAATTATAGTATCCATATTAATCTAAATTATAATGGAAGGGTTTATATATTCTTGGTGATTCTTTTGAGTAGAGTTGTGGCATTAATAAAAGGCATTCAATAACTAGTTTTAAGAAATAAACGTAGGATTGTATTGAACATCCATGATCTTTGTCTGATAATTATTTCCTTTTTTAATGCATATGATTTGGTATTAAGTAGGTGGCCTTATAATTAGTGTTTGACATAATAGAAGACTATGTGGTGTAGAAAAATAGATATTTATGACCCTAACAAGACTGTCATAGTGAATGGCATTTCCTCTATTAACCTATGCAAAATTATCTATAGAGGATTTAGAATGCCACTCATAAACTTGCCACCCCCATTTGGGAACACTTCCTAACCCCTAATACCTACTTTAATCACATTGATTATATTATTCCCCTTCCCCCTAATACTGAAGTAATATATTGGGTCAAATTTTGGTTATTTAGAAAACCCTAATATGCATGCACATGATAAGATATTTATTTAGAAGTGGATCCACCAAGTAGGAACTAGATTCTCACTAACCTAGAGATTATGTAGTCTCTTATAGATCTCTAACTTTGACCACATCCATAAAAATAAAAAATAAAAAATTGTCATCAATATGCATGAGATTTTAAAAGATCAAGGAAAAATGATCAAACTAATGAGAAAAATATAATACATGCTAGGTTGAGTTCAAATTCACGAGCTAGGTAATACCTATAGGTTGAACTTGCACCCTTAGGTTAACACCACAATTTAAATCTAGAGAAAAAATGTTGAGTTTGTGGGAAGTTAAAAGTCCTCAAAATAATCTATCCTAAATTTTAAAAATGAGCAAATTTCATAAAAATTGAAATTTTTGATAAACATACAAAAAAATAGGGTAAACGATGACTCATGTCATTAGGGAGCTCACCCAACTTGATTTTCACATGTATTTGACTTCCCCTTCTGGATGTATTTCTCCTCACCACCATTGTGTCTAAATGTAAATATCACTATATACTCTTAATATAGTCATCTCTAAAGGAGAGTGTTGAGGAAAGTGAAATTTAATTAATCACCCCCTTATATAGCAAGGTAAAAAAATTATGTAAATTGTAAACCATAAGTCCTACAACTTTCATTCTTGAGCCAAATTGACTATATAAATTATGACATGCATTATTCATGGTGGCACATAACCCACAAAAATTTTGACTAATTTTTCACACTTCATGAATTTATTACAATCATAATTTATGCCAATGAAGTATTTTAACTTATGATAGATAAAGAAGATCACAATGATTTATGATGCCTATCTATGCAAATTGACACATTTTGGACCACACTTATACTAATTTTACTAATTTTACCATTTATGTCATGTTTCTTATTCATTTATTGCATTATCAATATTCTAGATTGAGACAAAATCTTGAATTAAGAAATACAAATTTTTATATACCTTCACTTATCTATTGACATGAATACACATTATCAATATCATAATAATTATTGTGCAGATTGAGACTACCTTATTACATTATCTTAATGACCATTCTGCAAGCCTTATTGTATACTTGCATAACCTAAACATGTTCTAAGAGTTACACTATGGAAACTACATGCCTTCCCTAATTTATTGATCACATATTATGCCATGTATCAAGATCCTTGTCACATTAGGGATGTTGTAGGGATTCCCCAGACTATCTACTATATATTATGTCATGTATCAATATCTTCATCACCACTAGAGACCTATCACCTTACCTATACCATTATGTGCCCATGTTGCACCAATGGGTACATGTGCCTTTTTTAGTGTTTTACACACTTACATGGGTATTTTTAGCCATTAAGGGCCACACCACCACTCTTGTTTTCTCATGTTGGGAGTAATTTTATTCCTTGGCATTATCTCCATCCCATATACTAACCATGATTATCTTTCAACATAATCTACCTTCTTGATAAACAATGCATTTATTTATAGCATTTACTTTACATGATTTAGTTTCTTACATGTTTGTCTCACATTTACATTTTATGTACTAATTATCTCTCTCTCTATAATTCCTTGTACTCTATGGATTAACCAATTGTAGGAGAATATCTTATCATGAACACTCTCATGTTAAGTTTGTAAACAATTGTAAGTGCTTATATAGACTCATCACCATGATCAAATAGATCATTATCATGTGACATCACAGTGCCCGATGCACCTTATCATCCTATGATTTCTAGAAGCTAGGTGAATCAACAATAATATTCAAGCAAGAAAAATTCACTAACTTTAATCATTTCTTATTTTTCCTACATTCTAAATAGTTAAGAAAGATACTAATTTATACCTAGTTTTCACTTATGAGATAGAAGCTATTCATTTAACATTTTTTCTCTATTATATTATCCATGGAGAGCACATGCCAAAGCATGGACTTACATGATGACACTAACACGATCCATTATTTTATATGAAACCTCGTGATATATCTTTTTATATTAGAATGTTTACTTTGAATGTATGATTGTGAACACTACATAATTTGAACACATCATCATTCTAAGACTTGTATGCACCTCAAAGTGGGGGAAAAATGTAATGGTTAAATTTTCATGTTCCCATGCCATTTCCCATTTAGTTTTATGCCTATTTTTGGGGAATAACCAAATACACAAATATAAAAATTACATGATCTTATGCAAATTTGGGCTCATTACTCTAGTCTTTTACTTATCCTCGTACATAGTTTATCTACACCTTATCAATATATGCACACATTTCAATAAATTCACCCCAACTATGTATTAATTATGCTCATTCATACAACTATCCTAATATATCAATTAATTATCTTGATTAGACCATATCCATGTTGGATTATTTCTAACAAACAAAGGGTTGAATTTATGGTGGCAAGTTTGACCCCTAATTTTTTTTTTTAAATTTAAATTTAGTCAACTCTTGCCAATTTTACTAGTTGTTGTTAGCCAATTAGATACATGTTTGTTCAATTTAATTTTCTTGCATCCATTTCACATCCACACACGTTTGATCATACTCTCTCATTCTAGAAGTAATTAACAAAAAATCAAAACTAGAACACTTGAGTTAGGTGCACTAAAATGAATTTGCATATTCATTCTAGGGCACTACTTATTGTTAATTGATCTTTCACACATTTTTGGGGGCTGACCAAGGAGAACATGCTCCCTTACAACATACCAAAAATCCTCCAAAAACACTTTTAAAAACCAAATAGAAAATAGAAAATAGTAGAGGTAAATTAGGTGCAATAGGAATCAAGACCATGTAGACTCAAATCATTTCTATGGGTGCATATCATTTTTGTTGGCATAGATCTAACCTTGATCCATGGAATTGAATCCTCATAATGTAAGCATAATTTTCTAATTTTGAGGTGAGATACAAATTGAGATCACACTTTTCTAGGTTAGAAACATCAAAATTATAGAGTGATTGACAACAAACTTATTTCTTCATTAAATTTAAAGCTTAGAAGTACCTTTATTTATCACATTTACTTTCAATACTTAACATTTACTATTTCAAAATTTACATATCCTTATATTTATTTAAATTAATCTAAATTAGTTAATGTTGATATATTATAAGCATTTCATTTGATTAACTTAGAGTAAGCTCGAGGAAAATTTATTGTCCTTGACAATTATCTATAGATTGATTAAATATATGAAGTAATCAATAAATAATCAATTTAGATATATGAGTTATGTTAGAAATTATTTGAAGTAATGCACTAAAATAAATAAATATATATATATATATATATAAACTAATTAAAAATAGCACTTGGTTAGAAAAGAAAAATATAGTGCAAGTTGTTTGTACTTGATTCATCAATACATAAGAACATTAGGAATAGTTAAGCAAATGTTTCAAAATTTAGAAATTGACAATTTATTGTTCTAGATCATCTTGACAATTACAAATTTGGTCCAAGCCTACATATCTAAACTTTGTTGTATGAATTTATCTTTGTTAAACTTTGACATCTCTTTTTAGTTTGTTTCACTATTCATAATTTTCTTTAGCTTACTAGCAATTTTTAGGAACACCTTTGGAGAGTTTTTTAAGGAAGGATTGCTTTTCCTTTGATTAAACCCTTAAGATACCAATTTAATAAATTTTAAAAAGATCAAAGACAACATGCTATCATGTAGAAAATACCCTAGATGTTGATGCTAGAAGGTAATGTAGGAATAATCCTTTGATTTTGATGTTAGATGCTTTTTTGAATTATCTCTATTGTGCTAGGTCATATATGTGTAAACATGAATTAGGTTAGTTCGTAAATACAACTATAAAGATGGAAAGTGAAGTGTTGCACACTTTAGTCCACATAATGGCTAGTTGGTAGAATTGGGTTGGCCCCAATTTGAATTATTTTTTCTAAAGTTTTGGATTCATTTGCATAAATCATGCAATAGACTTGGGTCAATCTCACTAATAGTGAATTTGAATTTGAGCACAAAACCAATAAATCAAGAATCAAATCCACTCTACATAGATAAGTCTAGATGAAATTAAACAAGATTCAAGTTATGTGCTATATTTCAACAAAAAATCAAACCACCTATATACTTGTCATTATATGAAAGACAATAAAGTCAAAATTAACCCAAAATAAAACGAAAACATAAAAGATATTTCTAAAGATCAAGAAACCCAGATACTCAAAACTTTAATTGAAAACACATATATTAGAAAATGGACATTAGGAGATTAATTGAAAACACATATATTAGAAAATGGGCATTAGGGGATTATATTTGTATTTATAAATTTCAAGAGAAGAAATTTCTCACTTGCATTTTCGTTTCAAACAAACCCACCCTCTTAAAAAACATGAAAATAACTTTGATTGAAAACATGGGTATGGAAAAATGGACGTTACTATATATGGAAGAAAAGGAGGCCATGTAAATTTTAAAGAGAAGAAAATAGTGGCTTTCATTTTCGCTTTTCAAAAGTTAACAAAGAACACAAGTAGATGATGACAAAGCGCCTCGTTGTATCAAACAAATGGCGAGATATATGATGCCCAAGCTTTAAAGCACAAGAAAATTTGGACCTTTCTCCGACAAACCGGAAGTGGCCCGTGGAACCTTCGGCGCAGGGGGGACAGGCTACCGGCCTGGACCGGTCAAAATAATGGCATGCCGCTTATAATTGTGGGGTTAGATGAACCGTGACGCCGGACCTGGGCCCACCCCTTCCATATAATTCTTGGTTTTGCAGGCAAATGTCTTTTAGAAACCAAATTCCTTGTGTTACGAGCTAAACTTTATTTGGGTAGGCTAAACCTTTTTGTCAATGTGAATGTACCAAGGTTTTATTATTCCTAGGCTAACATTGATTGATTACAATTTCAAAGGTTTTATTATTCCAACTTGCTCCAACAACTTGTAGTGATTGGAAGTTTTTGTTTGACAATTTTTTCATCTTCCAAAATTCAAATGTAATATTTTGTTTTAAATGTGTTAATTTTTTTAGGTGTATCAAATTCGTGTTTAATAGTGAGTAGTGTTGGTTTCACGACTATCGTTGTATCAAAAAGTCGAACTGTTAATGTCCAATGCAACCGCCAAATTGAACGGATTCATGGGAGGCAGTTAAGCCGTGTCACAAATCTCGAGGGGAGCACTAACCATCTACCAACAATCTCCACTGTATATAGTCTATGTACTATTATTGTGTTGTTGGTTAATGGTTTCAACTTGTGCTTTTGGTTGTCCTCTTCATACAATAGCCTTATGTTAAGTTCTTATTTGCTTTCATGAATTGACATTGATTAGTTCTCTGTTATTAGATGTCCTACTCATACAACAATCCAACTTTAAATTTTCATTAAAACAATGTTATGCAATTAGACTTGCTTTTGTAATGCTTTAATACAATACCAAAAATATTGATTAAGATATGAAAAAAATATTAAGCCTTGATAGAGCACATGTACTTTAGACATTAGGGAGCTTTCTCTAACAAGAATGATAACCTAGATAAAAGATAAATATATCATGCATTCAAACCTTGAGTTTTATCTCAAAAGAAACAAAGTATACTACAAACACTCTATCTTGTTGTAAGAATAAAATACATCTTATAAATATATTTAAGGGATAAGTCAATGTAATTTAAATTTTAGAGAAATATAAGGAGTTGAATGTGATAAATGATAGTCAAAATAATTGAGATCAAACTAAACATGTGACAAATTAAATTTGGGAGAGATCTTAGGGCTTATCTTGAAATTTGACTAATTTTGACTTTGAGTGATGTATCATTTTAACAAAGATCTATAAATGGAAACTAGTAATGAATTTTGGGTTAAAGAGTTGAGATGACTAAGATATGAGAATTTGAGACATAATTATGTTGCCACAAAATAATATGAATTTTTACTTATTGGGACCTAGATCTAACTCTTCTAAAAAAACTCCAATTTTTTTGTTGATTTGCAATCTTGATAGTGAATTTGGTTGAAACCCCAATTTCACAATAACTTCCTCAAATCTATTCCAAATGACCTCAAATATTGAATATAATAGCTTCAATATGTTTTTAATCAACTCTTTAGAATTTTTTTTTTTTTAATAATTTGCAACATTGAAAGTGAATTACAAAAAATCCTAATTTTTAAAAACTGCTCTAAATCTACTCTAAATGACCTTAAATATGGACTATAGTAGCTTCAATATGGAATATTAATGTAAATGTTGTTTGAACTTTTTTTTCTTAAATAAAGAGAGACATCTTGTTAAATAATAAGGTTCCATTAAAAGCCCCCACGGGTTAGAGTAGTTGGTCTCAAGTCTCGGGTTTGCTCCCCGAGGTCTTGGGATCGACTCTCAAGCCTGGTATGAACCCCGTCACAGACACTAGGGGGGCGGTGCTGGTTATCCCGTGACCGTAGGGATTAGTCTCGCCTCCCGCTCGCACCTCCCTGAACCAGTGTAAGGGTGGACCGCTGGGCGGGGGCCGCGGGGATACCCTTCGAGACCAAAAAAAAAAAAAGGTTCCATTAAAATATCTAACTAATTATTATTGAACAAAAGACTAAAACTTTTGAAGTGGTGTGTCACCTTCTAGACATTCTCTTAGCATGAAGTTTCCATAGTCTATAATAACAAATATCACCGGATTTTTGGATTTAATTGTGTGTAATTTTGTAACTTCAACGTTTTGAATCAAACTTCATGATTCATCATTAGACTAAGATAACTAGAAAAGAGATAAATGAAGAGATAATAGTAGACTGAATACTCTAAATAGAAAAGGATAGATGGTGCTAGCTCTAAAATGATAGAGAGGGGTTAGAGAATAAGAAAAAAAACCTACACAAAAATTAACAATCCAAAAAATAACCAAAACAAAAAGATAAAATACATTAAAAAAAAACCCAAAAAATATAAAAATATATCTATAAATATCTAAAAAATTAAAAAATATATATATAAAATATTAAATTCCCTTTAAAAATTGCTTAAAATCTCATTATTTCTTCATTTAATTCTTCTAAAATAACCCCCTAATCTCAATTACCTATTCTTTCAATTTCTTAGATTAAAAAAGATAAGGTAAAGTAAGTCTTATGGATTTTTTTTAATAACTTAATAAAAAAAAGAAATACATATACCTCTACTTTTAAGAGTTGTAGGTAAAGAGTAGCATTGCATCATAATTGCATTGCTTGTTTTTTTACCATAATCAAAGAGTAAATCAAACCCTTTTCACGAAAGAAGTGGAGTGTAATATTCAATTCAGATTTCTTATCTCATTTTCTAATAATTCAACTTTTTCAATGATGATTTATATTTTTGTGATTTCATTTTTTATTTTTGTCACATGAATTTTATTTAAACACTTTTATTATATTGGGAGGTGTAATTTATCATGACAATAAGAAGTGAAACGTAATGATATGATCATATTTGTAAAAATTATATATAATCATTTATTTATTTAATATAAAGAAATTAAAATTTTAAAATATATATTTATATCTAAAAATGAAATTATTAAAAAATTATATATAATATATAATGTTTACTACACTTTTCAAAGTAAGAATAAAGCAAAATAAATTATCAAATATAACTTTTACAAAAATAAAAATGAGAAGTTACTCTAAGTCCAATATATATTATCATTTTCAAAGCAAAAGCAAAACAAATATATTACCAAAAGAAAACTCTTCAAGTAAAAATGAATAAATAACATAAAATTGAAAACAATTAATAAAAGTTGAAATTTATGTCTATATGTAGATGTAGTGAACAAAATAGATCTCAAATAAATAAAATAATTTTGTCTTTTTCATTTATTTGCTTATTTATTTTATATATTTTACAAATTAACATATAAAGTAAATAATTTATTTTAATGTCATTTAATTTTAAAAAAATTATGGAAAATAAATTCTTCAAAAAAAACCTATACACTTAAAATTTCTTAGATGTATTTAAGATATATTTACTAGTAATTCTAATTAAAAAAAGCTTTAATATTTTTAGGTCAATATTCTTGAATTGAAAAAACAAAGAAGGTGACTTATGATATATCCATTCATTTATAATTTGTAATGATCTTAAAAAATAATCTAAAATTACATCAAAAAATGATATAATTTAGTGGATTACTTTTTAAACAATGTATTCTTAAAATATTTTAGTAATAGTTGGTAGAAATATCTTTTTAAAGGCAAGATACCTATTCTTTTTATTTTCAAGTTTTAGAAATATAAATTAAAAACTCTATAAAATAAAAGCAATATTTATCTTTTATCACAAGATTGCATTTTTTTTCCATAATGTAATAAAAAAAAGTTAAAAAGATTTTAAACATTCTAATTTGTATTTTTTAAATAATATATTTTAAAATATCTTAAGAATGTCAATAAATCTTTGGTTGGTTGATGAATAGTTTTGAATGAATCTAGACGACTCATACTTTGATATGAAATAACTAAACAAATATACAAATTTCATATAACCCCCAAAAAAACTATCTTAAAAATAATTATTAAAAAATTTCAAAACAAAAACTATACACTCGAATTTTAATTAAATGTTTTTGTTTAAACCAATTGAATTTTTAAGGGTGTGTTGGTGCAGATTCTTGCTAACTTAGAGGCGAAGGCTAAAAGAATGAAGGCAAATAAATATAGAATACTTAGGTAAGGTAGAGCATGGAGTAAATGTTTGCTTGTGTCTGGAGGGACCAGTGCAGTGTAGAGTTATTTCTTTCCGTGGCAGGCAGCGCCAGACTGATTGTCTGGCCATTGCAACTAACATCAAATAATAAAATAATATTCTATTATTATTGTCGTCTCATTAGTTAATTGCGTAGCGACAATCATTTTACCAAATACTATTTGGGTGCACCATACTTTTCAACTTTTTCTCTATCATCATGTATCTTTTCATACAAAAATACATAATAACTTATTTACCTAAGAGGCCCTAAAGATATGAGTACGTTTAAACCATAAATTTAAATTTAAGTAAACAAAATTCTATTTTTCCTAATAATAAAATAACGAAGAAATTAAATGTGTTTAAGTTTGAGTAAAATTAGGATAGGTGATAGTTCTAGAAATCTCAATGTTTGTGTTTAAGTCTAAGTAGTATTATGATAGATGATGTCTGAAAAATCTCAATGCTTCACTTTTGTGAACAGCACCTAGATTAAAGACAATTCATTTTCATGAAAATCGAATTCATGTGAACTAAAATATGAGCAATTTATTTTCATGAAAGTAGAATTCATGTGAGCTAAAATATGAGCAACTCATTTTTATGAGAATCAAATTCATGTGAACTAAAATATAGACAATTCATTTTCATGAAAGTCGAATTCATGTGAACTAATATATGGGTCAATAGTTGTGCTAAATAGACAATTGGTTCTCATAAGAAATGGAAAAATTAAGAATCAGTGTCCAAAAAAAATCTTACATGGATTTTCATAGTATTTTTTAAAAATTATATAACAACCCTAATTTGATTGGAATAAAAAAATTCTCAAAAATTATTTCCAAATAGTATAGGATATGTGACGGTTTGAAAAATCTCAATGCTTCACCACTGCGAGCAACACCTAGATCAATGACAATTCATTTTCAATCAATGACAATTCGTTTTCATGAAAGACTAAAATATGGATCAATGAGTTGTGCTAAATAGACAACTCGTTCTCATAAAAAATGGATTTGATGTGTTGTGTGAACTAAAATATGAATCATCTAGATTGGAAAAACAACTACAATGTAATTGAATGGTGATAACAATATGATACCCAGTAAATAAATTAAATTAAATTGAATTAATCAAAAAAAAAGAAAGAAAAGAGGAGGTTTAAAAATCAGTTTAAAAGAAAAATCTTACATCGATTTTCTTGCAGTAGTTTTTTAAAAAGTTATCCTCTCAAAATAGTTTACCCTAATTTGACTGGAATAAAAAATTGTTGCACCGCCTTCTCGATAATCCAAAAAAAAAGAAAAAGCTAAAAAATTCCACCACCGGTTCTGTTTTCTGGAAATTAAAAAAACAGTTTTTTCCTGTACCACCCAAAGAAAATGCAGTCCATTTATTAATTCAAAAAATAAATAGAGAGCCGGGGTATTATCCAAACCACGGGTAATTCTTTTTTTCAAAATCATTTTCCAAAAACAATTATGATTTTTCCAACGATTTTGGAAAACATAAAGAATTGGATTGTTGGAAAAAAAACACGAAATACGGTTTGCTTAGTATCTTTTTCCCGAGTGTGTACACGTATGAGTGGAGGAGAAAGAGAAAGAGAAAGGTGAAATGGAAGGCGTGCAATGGAACAGTAAAGAGGAAGGAGGGTGGAGAGAGGGAGGGAAGGCATGGGCAATGGATTTGGACGCACAGCGCCGCCCTCGTGCAGTCAGACGATAACGATGGTGTTGGCAATGACGACCACCAAGAAAAAGACGGGCATTGTTGTGCTGTACAAATGCATTGCTTTCCTTCTGCCCATTCTGACGCGTTATGCGCCACAATAATTATCCCTATTCTTACTCCTCTTCCTTGGCTTGCTTTGCTTTGTTTAACTCGATTACTTACACTCTTTCCTATTCCCATCCATCTCCTCCTACACCTTTGCTTTACTAATTGGACTTATTCATCAATCAATGATGATGAATGATGTTCATATCGCGATGACCGCGTGTTAACGGGTTCTTACAGGCCTCGGACTCCCTCTCTTTGTCCTACATCATACCACTATCTCTTTAAGATACATCTCTTGGATTATTTCTCTTCCATCTCTTCCTATTTCTCTTATACCCCGTTTTGGCAACAACAAGGCCTATCTTGCAAATTTGGTTCTGATCCTGATTTGGGTTTGCGGGCCATTTTACAATCTGTATTTCGATCGATTTATTGGGTTTGGTGTGGATTAGCAATGGCTGTTCAAGCTCAGTATCCTTCAAACATTGTGCTGTCCGATTTCAGAAGCATCAGGTTGGTCTGTCTTTTTTTTTTTTGGTTGAACAGAATTGCTTGTTGTGATCAGAAACACCGATGCAAACACAAGGGTTATTCTTTCTATTTGGAATGGAGTATAGAATCTTGAAAACATAATGTGGAGGATTGAGAATTATGAAAAAGAAAATGCCTAGGATTGAAATCTGAAATCAAAACAATCAAACTAAGATAAAAGGGAAAACTTTCTGAAACAATTGTCTTTAAAAATAGATGCAGCTTGATGATTATTTTGCTGGGGAAACAATATTAGCTATCTAATCTTTATCTCATGGTATTTGTTTTGGGGGGATTTGGCAGGAGTGGGCAGGAACATCGGAATACAATAGGGCTTGGCTTTGGGTCATCGGAGCATCAGATGAACCCCCAATCCAATCATCCTGCTCCTGCTTCGCATTTCGACATGTTTAATACAGGTAATGTCTTTCATCTGTTCAATCACAATTGTTTCCAGATATATTAAAAACAAATTGCCAACCTGTGGAATAATCTAAAAAATCTAATGATCACATATTTTGAGATTCAATAGATAAGGGAGAATTACGGCTATAAGTTTCTATCATATCCATGCCCAAATTGGATTACCATCTAAAAATCTTGTATTCTGAGTGGAAACTGTGGAATTTGATTTGATTAAGTCTACAGGCTTTTCTCGACTGTAGCTTATAGCTTGTAGCTTATAGATTCTTGTAGTTTGTGACCAGGGTCTAGGGAAAACCTTTTGCCTCGTGAACAAAGATGAGATTAATGGGGCTTTAACTTTGGAGACTCTTCCTGCAATTAGCTGTAATCTTTGGGTCATCAGCATTGCTTGTCTCGTCTGAGTGGTGGAAACCCTTACTGAGAAATTTCTCCGCAGCGGAGCTCTGGATTTGGGTGTTGTAATGAGAGATGTTACCGTTGGGACCTGATACTCTTCGACTCAAATTGAATTCTTTATCTGGACACTATTAGTTATCAATAGAGCAATCCTTCTTTCCAAGCATACAGAGGTGAGATTATTGGGCTTTTACTATTGACAGGACCAGGGTGCTTAATTACGCCTAATCCCCAGGTTACGGGGATTGTCTAGTGTGCATCGCCTGCTCCTCTAGTATCCTAAATCTGAATTTGTGCATCCAAATAGGTGTGTTTGACACCGGAGCCTCACCAGCTTTAAATCAATAGGAGTAGGTTTGGTCCTTGAAAATATCAGCAAGCATAAAGAATTCAAAATAATATTTTCAAGATCCATCCCTTGCCATCAGTATTTATGGCTGTTCTTAGGCCATGCCTGATGGCGGGATGTTGGTTTTTGATATTTCATTGGGTCAGACTCAGAGCAGAAATATATATTGGGACTGCACATTAGTCCCTATTTGTACTTGAATTGCAATACCTTCAAAAATATATCTGAGGATTTGAAAACAAAAAAGGGATGCTACAGGTTGTTGAATTTATCCCCAACAATCCTAATTTGTTCTTATTCTGCATTAACATCTTATTCATCAATTCAGTTCATGTGGCTGGTATGTAATCTGGCTGACATGTGGATGTCTAATTTTGCAGCGCATGGTCAGCAGGTTCTGTCCACTAATGGAGCAATCTTTCATTTTCCAGAGGAGCCCTCATCACGAAAGAGACCAAGGGAAATAGTTGATCATATCCCTTTGCAACAACAGAGACCCTCTTTAATAAATTTGAGTGACCTTCAACAGCAAACAGGTCCAGGTATCGTTTCTCATTCTGCCAGAACAGTGTCGACTGGGTTGCGTTTGGCTTTTGAAGATGAGCAAGTCAATTCTTCAACCAAGTTTGCACCTAGAGTCGATTTAGCTTCCACCATGCCTTTCCTTTCAGAGGATATAACATCAAACTTGCAAAAACAGAAAGAAGAAATCGATCAATTTCTGAGGGTGCAGGTGCTTCTTTTATTCATTCCCTATGCCCATTGTGATTGAAACTTTAAGGACAGGCTCATTGTTCTCAGTTTTTTATAGACATCCATAAAAATTGCAAGCAGGTTACTTATAGATTTTTATCTTAGCATAGCCTTGATTAAGACCTCCAGCATTTGTTTGTGATTTTGCTTCAGGACCTCAGTAAATTGTTTTGTATGTATTGATTTTCAGGGAGATCAACTGAGACAGGCTCTTGCAGAAAAGAGGCATAGGCATTTCAGGTCTCTGCTTTCTATGATCGAAGAAGCTGCTTCAAGACAGATGAAGGAAAAGGATTTAGAGATGGAGAAGATAAATCTTAGAAACATGGAACTTGAGGAGCAGATAAAACAGCTAAAACTTGAAAGTTGCATGTGGCAGAACAAAGTTAGGAATCAGGAAGCAGTGATGGCAAACTTGCGAAGAAGTCTTCAACAGGCTTTGGGACAGGTCAGGGAACAAAGCAAGGAAGGATGTGGGGATAGTGAAGAAAATGATGCAGAATCAGTGCACATAGATCCTAATGTACGATCTTTAAGAGCTAGCAAAGATCTAAGGGATCAGAGTACCTGCAAGGTCTGTCACAAGAACAGTGTATCCATTCTTCTCCTCCCTTGTCGACACCTCTGCATCTGCAAAGACTGTGACGTTCAAGTGGATACCTGCCCTCTGTGCTATCATATGAAGAATGCAAGTGTGGAAGTGTACATGTCTTAGACATCTGCTCAAAATCTATAGTTTCTGTTGCCTTTGTGAAAGTAACGAATTTGAGTTAGTTCTGCTAAGAATCATCAGGTTATTATTCATTCATTATTTATCATCAGAACCAAAAGTATCAGTAACTTCATACCAATAATAACTTTCAGTTAAGGATGTCATGAAGATGGCATTGTGCTCCATTAGGTTTTGAGAATGCCACAAGGAAAGAGGGCAATTATCTCTCCATAGCATCTCTTGAACAGTACAAATTGTCCAGGAAGCCAGTGTCTACCTATTTGTAGTAGATAAACTTCACATTTGGCAGGAGGCAGCCGTTGCATGAGCATCATCATGAGAAGACAGAAACTATACATAATGAGGAAAACAAAAGTAAAATACAGGAGAAAGATATGCATAGCCCATTTTGCCAATTCCTTCTTTATTTTTTGATTCTTTCAATGAACACAGCAATTTTATTATTTCTCCACTGAATGTGCGGTTCGTAAAGAACCCATTTGAAATGTCATAAGACGGTGAGGTTCAATATAGTTATGAGTGTATATAGTTATACAGGTTTCTGTCTCTAGAAACATGACTCAATGCTATCTAGTAACGAGCACTAGTGATAGTATAAAATGACTCGTGATTCTTTTGTCTAATGCCAATGGCACTGATTGTATATATTTTCCATTACTGAGGTGGTTCCCTAATAATTTGTAAGTTCTACATTTCTCATATGAATGAACAATATTTGTCTTGCAGCTGATCAAGACAGATCTGCGTTGGTTGGTCTCAGTTATATGAGCTGGGAGGTAAATGGGATGGGGGGAAGGGAAGCAGGAAGGGGGCTGAGATAGGAAGTAATGTTATCTGTAAATGTTCAATTTTTACAATCATCAAACACTCAGGCCAGACTTGTTAGCAAGTAAGAAACAATGACGTCTCTGTGATTTTATCCATCTATTTTCTTTCGTAATCCTAAAATAGATATTTGAAACAACGATTTAACACTGAGCTGATCAGTCTATTCTACAAAGTAATCCTATAATCTTGACCTAGTAGATTATATTAGTGGAATAGGTATCTGTGTGGAAAAGTCATTTTTTGTCTCAATTTCATCTGGATTTCAAGTATTTTGATAACGTCTCACTCTTTTGGGCAATGCTTGAAGCACCCTTAGTGCTTTTGTAAGTAATTACTGATTGTTAACTGTTTCAGGATCATTTTACACATGTAGATTGCTATATTGAATATGGCTATGAAGTGTAACATAGACTACAGAAAACCCTGAAGCATCTCTTTTTGAGTGACTTGAAGGATTGCAATGCTTTCAATATTGCTAGACCAGTTTACATAGTCAGGTGTTGCGAGCATTAAAATACATTTGACATTGAATGCTAGACAATCGAGCAATATTACATTTGGTATACATCTTTAACTTTTTGGATTGAGAGGCAAGGAAAAATTGCTCAATAGCCATGTCATGTGCTCAAGATGGGAAGTAGGTAGGGTTGTACTCCTCATCGAACAATATGTAAGGTAAACGGAATAAACAGTTCACTTGTGAGCTTCTAGAAGGGGGTTTTCATACACCAATTTGGTGATTTGGTTGTCATCTAAAAAACCACCTTCACCTTTACTTTTTACCTATTAGTAAAGGATGGATAATAAGGAATTTATTTCGGCAAAGCTTACCATATTCATTGTAAGTCTCCTTCACAATACCTCTCTTGTTGAGGACATCTTAACCAATCCTCTTTATGGGGAAAGGAATGTTCTCTAGTTTCTGTGATAGTTTCATTTGTGAAATATATAAATGCATTATAACCTCAATGAATTCTGGACAAAGTCTAGAAATGTCCATACACTTTTTTCATCCCACCCAATGTACAGACTGAAGCATATAGGGTGCGGGATGCAATTTTTTTAGCTCCAAATTAGATTAAGACTTTGATGCCAGGAAAAGGATGGACCATGTACAAGTGAGTACCACTTTTGGTTATGCTAGCCAAGGTATTTGAGGGACAATTCAAAATAATGCATGCCCTTTCTCTAGTTCCACACATAAATGTCAGGATTTAGCATTGTCATCCTTTAATTAGATGTTAATGTCCAAAAGCAACTTCAGGATGGCCAGTGGGGCTGATGAAAAGTACATAGCTGGAAAGCGGTAAATGGAGTGCCATATGCATCTCTTTAAAATTAAAACAAGAATAAAGTGTTGCAGAAAGATCTGAAGCAATAAAAGCATAAAGTAAGAAGTTAAGGGCCAAAAATCTGAAGACATGCTAAGCAGTCTAAAATCGTTTGGTTTTATAGCTGCTCTGATGCATCCAAGTTTGATATATAGATCTTATCTTTACCCCAACAAAGTTTTTAATGGTTTGTTTTTCCTTACCCAAATTGTGGCGATTATAGCCTGCATTTCCAATCCAAATAAGCATCCTGCGTTCAGCATTGCTTCTTTTACATTTTACTATCTATTGGTGCAAGTTTTTGACACTGCAATCCCTTAAAGGATAAGCTGTCCATAATGTGCTCAGCTTGCCTGTTAGAGTGTGAATTCTTATCTTATGGAATTGAATTGTTATTTTCTGACAAACCTTGCTTGAACTCTTGACACTTCTCTTTCAAGTACCGACCTCTTTGTGTAGCATCTGATTCTTATCCAAAAATTATCGAATCTTATAGTGTTTACCTGTAATTCTCTTTCACCTTTGCCTTTCCCATGTCTTGGATTGTACAAGCCAACTGTGCTACTAGGACACATGCCTTCTGTGAATTTGATGGATCAAGCTGAAAGCTTCAAGAAATACAAAAGCAAACCCAACTCTGCTCTACAGGGACAATCTACCCTAAAGTGATATGCATCTTCCCTGACCCAAAGGAATTTATAGTACAACCTTTTTAGAAGGAAATCAAACTGCCATTCTCCTTTAGGTCATTATGGCCTTCAGTCACAATGCCACCAGGCTGTGTTCCTCTGTAAATTAGGTTGTTAAATTGGAATTTGTTGATCTATTTATAAATTCGTACATTGGTGGTCATACAATAATGGTAAGACACAACGTGATAGTGCAGGAAACTACAAGTCAAACATGAAGTATTGTTTTCATAGTACAAACTTTGATTGTGTACAAAGCGAAAACACTTCGAGCACCCATCAACTTTTGTTAAACATAATTTAGAGAAAAGTATACATAATTTTCCCATGCATGCAAAGCAAAAATTATAAATGTAACATAAATGGGTAGAATGCAGAGATATATCCTATATAAATATTGATTTTCTGATTTAAACTACTTTCCTTAACGGTCTACCAGCCTTGGGCATTAAATGCACTTAATATTTTGGCAATCCGGAAGCATTACTTTGGGTTGAAAGTCCTCAAGTTGATAGGTTAGCATCCTCCTCTTATGGTTTCCTTTACCTTGTGATCACTACCAATGTGAGTGCTGCTCTAAATTTGCCATTTTGTTCCAAACAAAATAGCATATCCCGCCACTTGAGAATTTCACTCTAGTACAATACTTAACTTTGTTTAAGAGACAATAGTGTTGATATATGCTTGAACTCCTACATTCTTTATTAGGCTAAACAAATTCCATGTGATGCCTCAAAGCAACACAACTTTTGAAGCTCAAGCTCAGGAAAATCAGGAAAAGGGAAGGAAAATCAATGAAAGTGATAATGCTTTCCCTTTTCCTAATTTTAAGATGTGTGACCGAATGAGGAAGATTTAGAAATCACTTTATTTTGCCACTTAATTAAGCTTGCATTCTCTCCGGATAAGGGATTAAATCTTAAGAGACAAATATTCACACATTTGGAGATGTAAGTAGTTCAACAAGAATTAGGTCTTGGGAGTTTGAGGAAAACTATATCTTTATCAAATTGATTAGTTGTCTTAGAGCGCAGCCTTTAGAAATATGCTGGATTAGTTTTATAAAATTAGCATCCAAAGCAAAAGGCGTTTGATTGGAAAGCATGTCTGTAATAGCCTCTTGAGCAATTGATTCTTGCCAAGAAAAAGCATTCCAAGGCAAATCAAATTGCTTGTTAGGAGAGGTCAAGGAGCTTGAGTCTAGCACGTAAATCTCTAGTGCATCATTAAAGGGTAAAAATACTCTTATTGTCTTTCAAGCAAGCTATCATTATTCAATTGTAAAAGATTGCTCTTTCAACAAAGTCATTTGAGATAGATGTTCACAACCTTATGTGAGACTATAAGTTCCCTCAAACAACAAGGTGGGTAGAATCAAAATTGTAATCCTAAAGAATGAATGCTAAAACATAAGAAACAACTACACTACCTCTTCTTTTTTGTATGATCTAAAAAGTTTATAGTGAAACCAAATTTCATTTAAAGAAAACTATAACATAAAAAAAAAAAAAAAAATTAATAAAAAAATAACCTTGCTAGAAAAATTTGTGTAAGCTATGGAAATGGTTTGCTAGAGCTTTTTGGCTTTGTTGGTGTACATGTCATATTTGCTTTCTTTTTTTGTATTTATTATGCCGCTCCTTAAGTTGTCATGCCTACGATTGTTTATTGTCCCTTTTAGATGGTTTTATCCTTTTATAATTCTATAGTGCAACTATTGGAGTTGAAGGTTTGACGATAACTAACAATGGCACCCCCTCTCAAGTGCCCTAGGAAGTTTGTTCCCAAGGTGTTAGACAAGGTACATCCCTTGAACCACTCCTAAATGTTGTTCTTCCTATCCCTAAATTTGATAATGCTTGTTGATGGCTGGAAAATCTTATTTGGATAGGTTATTTTGTGGGAAGGGTTCCCCCTAGAAGCATGCTCTAAGATTAGGTCAATAGGGCTAGGGTTCTACATGGGATTCACTTTGAAGTTGTACAAAACATTGTTAAAGGCTTCTTTCTTTTTTGTTTTGTTGAAGCCAACCATATTGAGGTTATTCTCAATTGTGGCCCTTGAATTTTCCATCCTTCTTTGTTGGTTTTCAAACCTTGGACTCAAGACTTTGTTGTCTCCAACAAAAAGACTCTTTGGGTTCCTTTCTAGGTTGAGTTCCCTAGGTTACTCTTACGATGCTGAATTTTTTGAGCCAAATAGTTTCCTCTTTAGGCTTTGTGGTCTATGTTGAACTTGAATGATTCTATTTAGCTTGTCCTCAATGGTGGGTTTGTGTTGAAGTGGAATTCTCCAAAGGTTTAAAGGACAATGTGGATATCTAGATTAGACAAATGATATATGTTTTAATTTGTTCTTTACTTGAAATTTTCAAATACTTGTCATCGTTGTCAATTTTCTAAATAAAAGATTCAGGGCTGCCCTTTGGCTTCTTCCTACACTAAACCTTTCACACAACTTACCTATAAGTCACTGCCTCCTACAAAAAAAGAGAGGTTGGTTTATAATGGTTATTTGCAAAGTCAAAAAATCTACTAATACTGGCCCTTCCCCCAAGCCTTCGTCAAGCCTTTCTTAAGCTCTAAGGGTTAGGCTTTGAAAAATGTTTCAAAACCTCTAGATTTGGAAAAAAATTGATCCCTCCTTTATTAGGGAGACTTGTCCACCAACATTTTCATTATTGTCTCAACCACCAACCAACATTGCCCAACATGCTTCCCCTCTTCCAACTATGTTGTACAAATTTTGTAGCTCGTCAAGGCATTTGGAAGAGAGAGTATGTGTTAGAGAAATGGGGACTTGTCCAACTTAACTTCTAGATAGGAAGTTTTGATTCAATTGAAGCTCTTTTGTAGAATAGTTATCCCACTTTTAATGATGTACAATGAGGAGATGTCTCTCAACACTCGTTTATGAATCATTTCTCTTGAAAGGTTTGAGGTCTGATGCACCTCCTTCGAAAGTATTATGTTTGAGATCTTCAACTAAATAGGTGCAGACATTATTTGTTTACAAGAGGTTAGGATATCTAGTTTTTTGCTTTCTACAACTTGTCATGTCATTTGGCCTTCTATTTGTTTTTGTATAGTAACCATGAAGTAGGTTGAGGTGGTATTGTCACCTTTCTCACTCCTATGTGGCATGAAAAATTAGTTGACTAGGGATGTGACCCTACCAATCAAGCATTGTGAACTCTTTTCAAAATTAATAATCCTTCCTTTGGAGTTATTAATGTTTATGCTTTGAATGATGATATTGAGAGACTTACCCTTTGGAGATGGATTTCCAATTCAATGCATGTCACCACTTGGGTTCTATGCAAGGATTTTAATATGATTGAAATGACTTATAATAAATTGGGGCTTTGCCTATGTGGTGGATAGTTGGTAAAATAGAGGTTTGGTTCTTTATGCACAATAAATTGGGATTTTTAATCCCAATCTTGGTCATTTCGAAGATCATATTACATGGTATACTTTTAGTAATCTTAGAGCTACACTTTACATGGTGCTAAAGTGTTTGGATCAAACCATGTTGTTAGCTCAATATTTTTCCTTTGCTAGCTATTAGACTTTGCCATTGGAACCTTTGTCAAACACTGTCCTTTTATACCACTTTCCAATATGGTTTTGTATTAAGTGACAATTTTCTAAATAAGTGTAAAGACATTTTTTTCTAATCACACCATTGTTTAATCACAAGGCCACATCAACTCATAGCCAACATGTTTGGAATTTGGAACCATGTCCCATACATAAGACTGATGGATAACCTAGTGGAATGGTGACATCACTCATACTTCTTATTTCCTCTACGTTTATAGGTGTTAGTTGGCCCAATCCCACTGTTGTTCATATGAGGCCACCACCTAGGAGCTCCGCCAAGCCACCACTACTTTGAAAGCACAACCTTTTAATTTGGCCATTCACCTTTGGGTGGATCACCTTGGCCATCAATAGTAGGTTGCATATGCTCCTATTGCATGCAAAGTCCAAATCAAATGCTTGACTTCATTGGTTCAAGATAGTCAAAGCTTGACTTTACTGGCTCAAGATAGGAGACATGGTCTCAAAATAATTATTTCATGCTTTGCATGCTTACCATACATATCAAATCATTAATCAAATCAAGGAAGGGAAACATCTCTTTAATGCACTTCTTGATATTTTATAGGTTTTGTTTAGCAATATGAGTAAAAATTGATTTTTCCAAGGCTTATGATCATATTGAATGGCCTTTTATTATTGCCATGCTTCAATGCTTGGATTTGGTTTATCCAATCTATGCAAATGTTATTTGTTGATGCCGCAACTTGTATTAACATTAATTGTCAATAATCAAGCTATTTGGTATTTTCTAATCCATCTGTCAAGGTTACATTTTCCCCAGCTCTTTTGTACTCGCAACGAGAGGTTTTGGTTATTTATTGGCCCATACAATTTGTCAAACTCTAGCTAAGAGGATTGATCTTCCTAATTATCCCAACTAGTTGGTCAATAATCATTTTGCCAATGATTCATGAAAACAATATCAGACAAGCTCTCCATTGCTTTAATACTTGCCATGCCTCTAGTTCAAGTATCTAATGGCAAAAGAACCAATACTGTAAGCAATCATTTCTTCCTAAGCCAAGTTGGTTAGATAATTTTGATCGTAAATGCATTGGTCATAGGGAAGTATTTTGACTCTTGGAAATTACCTTTTCTTTTCAAGCTTCTCCTCCTGCCCCCTAATAAGTTGTTGCTAGGATTGAGGGCACCAATGAGGTCAAAACCAATCTACTAGAAGAGATTGGGATCCCAGTCTTGTGGTTCTCAACCCATGGGAAATAAAAACATGTTTTCCACAATTGGTCTCAACCCTCACTGCCACCTTCTACCTCTTCTCATAGGTGTGGTTCTCCTTCTTGGTTAGACTTTGGAAATTTTTGTTGCCTAGAGCTAGCTAGTTCTCTAGTTTGTGGGTGTTTTTCATTGGTTGGGAGTTGATTAATGATATTTTTTCTTTAGTAATATTTGTGTAAGGAAAAGTACCCATAAAACACTTATCAATTAAATTATATCTTCATAATTATTAAGTATTGTATGCATTTTCACATTAACTCTTTAAGGAGATTAACACACTAACAAGATCCACAAAAATTTTAGCAACATTCTAGAATGTAAAAAAAACTTATAAAAGAAAGAATGAAAGCTAGAAATGAAATCAACCGCAAAAAAGAGAATGACACAAATATACCCTAGGAAAACCCTTTCAAGAAAAATCCTCTCTCCAAATCATCAAGCGAATGTATTATTCTACAACAATACACCTATTATGAATAATATCGTTTTTTATTTCATGGAGATCAACATCATCTTCCTTTAGTAAAAATCCAACAACATAACTATGAAAAAAGCTCCTCTCTTATGTCTCCATCTCAATCCCTCAATATATAGACTCATGGAGGCCCAAAAACCACCATAAGGCATTACCATGGTTCAAATCAAGGTCCCAAAATACCATGGTCAAATATATATGACTCACACTCAATTATTTGTCACTTAACACCTTTAGAAAGATTTTTTATGACATGTCATAGCATGCATAATAAGTGGTCAAGGTTCCTAATCCACTTTGTAACCTCCCTCTTAATAATTCTCTTATGCATCATAATATCTCTTATAATATATCTTTGTCATAGATGCTCTTACCCATCTTTTATGACAGATATTCTTTTACAAATATATTTACACTTGTAAATGCTAAAATAAAAATAAATTACACATGATGTAATGACCAAGGCATAAAGTGGAATGCCCCATTTTATTAGGAAACATAAATAATGAATAATTAATTAATTCAAATATCAAGATTTGTGAGGTGTATGACACACCTAATCTCAACATTATCCCACTTGTCATATACCTTTAGAGTGCAAAAAGGAACATCAAAAAATAGTGAAATAAACACTAAGGCATAACCATGTTGCACTAGTTGAATCCTACGTGCTCACAAAGTCAAACAAGCATTTGCAACATCTATCTATTGGCAATCATCTTGACTACAACATTGTCATCCTCCATCATTCCTAAGCATGAAAAATAAGAAACCAAATCCAAGATCACACTCTAAAGTCACACTTCAATCTCTTTTAGGAAATATTGCATTTAACCCATGATCTTAATCCATTTCCTACATAACTCATGAGAGATAAACATGCATACAAGTTGCCAAAATGCATAGATCAAATAGACAAGCCACAAGATAACAAAAGATATACCCTGGGAAAACCCTCAAGAGGGAAAAACCCAGCCTCCAAAAGCATCCATACTCCATCATATTGATCAACAATAAGCAAATATTGTTGAGAAGTAGTGCCTCAAATTACTGGCATGTATCAGTGATCGGGCATCAGCATATCGGCGGTCATGTGTTAAGTTGGTTAAACTTTAGACTTGTTACTTAGTCTACTTTGGAGTATCGGTGATTGGCAGTCAGATGGATAGGCGATTAGAGTTCGGTCATTGAAAGTTTTTAAATGTTGCGAAGTCTCTGACATTCCCGACCTCTAATAGCTCTGATGGTGCCTTGGTCTGAGAATCGGGTATCGACATATCAGATATGTCGGGGGTTTGAGTGGAAAGTCTGGCAATGTTTGCTCGGCGCTCAATCCTTCGCTGCTCTGATAGCTCTGACACTCTGATGAATCGATAACAATGAAGAGTCAAGGTGACTTGGCAGTGATGTTAGCTCAAAGACAAAAGGTCAATGTGCTAACACAGTCTTTTGTGGGTGGTTGTATTTAAACCCGAATTGGTTCATCTACTCAGTGCATGTGAGATAATGAATATCTTGCGAGTGTGAAAGAGAGAACGGTTGAACTGCCAGTAACCAAATGGACAGAATTTGATGGAGATTTAAAATACATCTAAGAACTTTGTTGAAGATTGAAAGGTTGATTGTTCGACCGTTGAATGGTAATTTGTTACTATATGCAGTTGTAGCATTGTAATAGTACGATAGAGTTACTGTTGTATAACTATAATCTGTGTGAGGTGATCGGGTTGATGTCGTTGTGTGAGACTGGAAATTGATGCCATGAAGGATTGATCTGTAACTTTATTGTGAACCATTGTTTATTGATAATAAAGTGATCTCTTCTTGGTGGTGGGTTTTTCTCCCATAAGGGTTTTCCCACGTTAAATCTGGTCTCTATTATGTGCCTATGTATTTGTCTATTTTGTAATTTCCTGTTAAAAGTGCATCTTAATATTTTGTAAATGAATTGAAAGCCACTTTTGCATTAAATCCTCTCTAAATTAGCATTAGGAAAGTTGTTCCGCACTCTTGCTTTCCTTACAAGTAGTATCAGAGCCTGGCCAGTTTTGTTGTCCTTGTGGGTTAGGTGGGTTTTTTGTGCCAATTTTGAAGTGGGAGTCTTGTAGATTAATCTGGTAATTTCATTTGTAGATTAAGATGGCAAGCACATCAGGGAAGATCGAAATTGAAAAATTCAATGGTGGCAATTTTGAGTTATGGAAACTCGAAATGGAAGATCTATTGGTTGATAGAGATCTCTAGACTATTGTGTCTGGAATGAAACCTTCAAGCATGAAGCAAGAAGATTGGGATCTCATAGACAGAAAAGAAAAAGGGTTGATAAGACTCTGTTTAGTAGACTTTGTCCTCTTGAATGTTCATGAAGAGAAGTCTGCATCTTCTTTGTGGAAGAAGCTTGGTGACATTTATCAGGGCAAGTCCTTGGTGAATAAACAATTCTTAAGGAAGAAGTTGTACTCTTTGAAGATGGAGGAAGGGGCATCTGTGGCTGATCATCTGAATACGTTCAATATGCTCATTGCTCAGTTAACATCTGTAGGTGTAAAGATAGATGATGAGGATTGTTGTATGCTCTTGTTGTGCTCTTTGTCCGACTCTTGGGATCATTTAGTGATGGTGATTGGGAGCACAACAACCACTTTCAAGATGGAAGTTGTGGTTGCTTCATTATTGTCAAAAGAGATGTGAAAGAAATCTTCTGAGTTGGAAAAGGAGGCTCTTGTTGTTTGAGGAAAATCGAAGGAGAAAGGCAAGAAGAAAGACAAGAAGTCTAAATCTAAGTCTGAAGGGAGATCAAAGTCTCCTGGCAAGAAGTCCAAGGTGAAATGTTGGAATTGTGGGCAGCCTAGTCATGTCCGTAAGGATTGAAAAGAGGAGAAAAAGAAGAAGAAAAACAATTCTTCGGATAATGATTCTTCTCAGAGCAATGCAGATGCCTTCATTGCAGCCTTGGCGACTCAGGCATCAGATGATGTCTGGCTGATTGACTCTGATGCATCTTTTCACATGACATCTCACAAAGATTGGTTTACAAAATATGAAAAGTATGTTGGTGGAAAGGTGTATCTAGCAAGTGACTCATCTTTGGAAATTTTTGGTCGTGGAAGAGTCAGAATTCAATTTCCTAATGGAAGGATTAAAGGGATTGATGGCATTATGCATATGCCACGTCCAGCTCGAAATCTACTATTTGTAAGAAAGTTGAACGATGTTGGCGT
The DNA here is from genome assembly GCA_007258455.2 of Sequoia sempervirens. Taxonomy (NCBI): domain Eukaryota; kingdom Viridiplantae; phylum Streptophyta; class Pinopsida; order Cupressales; family Cupressaceae; genus Sequoia; species Sequoia sempervirens. The sequence goes on along the minus strand of VDFB02281492.1, from coordinate 761,525,785 downwards.
ACAAGTTTCTTTTTCGAATGGTGGTTGCAAAATGATAAGAGGCTCAATGGTGCTAGCTAGGGGTGCTCGAATTGGTACTCTATATAAGCTAGACGCACATGCAGTTAAATGCAACAGTGTCCCTGAAAATTCAAGCAAGGCTGCTCAAGTAGAGAACGAGACTAAAGTTCCTCTAGGGCCGAATTCTTTGGAGGTGAAACTTCCTACAGAAAAGACCATGCTCTGGCATCAAAGGCTTGACCACATTGGTGAGAAAGGCTTAAAAGCTTTGAAAAACAAAAACCTGGTAGAAGGGCTTGATGATTGTAATTTTGAGTTTGATTTTTGTGAACATTGTATATATGGAAAGCAACACCGTGTTTCATTTTATTCAAGTCCTCGTAAATCTGCTGGTTTGTTGGATTATATTTATTCTAATTCTTTTGGTCCAGTTGATGTTCCTTCTTTATCTAAGTCAAGATATTATGTATCTTTCATAGATGATTATTCGAGAAGGGCATTTGTATACTTTCTCAAAAGTAAATCAGAAGTGTTTAGTCGATTTAAAGAGTTCAAGAACTTGGTAGAAAATCAGGCTGGTAGGAAAATAAAATGCTTGAGGATGGATAATGGTGATGAGTTTTTCTCAGCAAATTTTGATGAGTATTGCAAAGACCATGGAATTAAAAGGCATAAAACAATGCCTTACACTCCACAACAGAATGAAGTTATTGAAAGGTTGAATAGAATGTTGATGGAAAGGGCAAGAATTATGTTGAGTAGTTCTGGTTTGGAGTAGAAGTTATGGGTTGAAGTCATTGCTACAGCATGTTACTTGTTGAATCGGTCACCCTCTTCAGCATTGGTAGAAAAAACACCTATGGAAGCTTGGTCAGGTAAGAATCCCTCTCTAAGACATCTTCGTGTCTTTGTCTGTCAGGCATATGATTATGTGCTTGATGTAAAAAGATCTAAGTTGGATAAAAACGTTGTCAAATGTATCTTTATTGGCTATGGAGTCAGTGTAAAAGGATACAAGCTTTGGGATCCTGTCGCTGAGAAGGTTGTATACAACAAAAGTGTAATCTTTCAAGAGCTAAAACCTTTTTCTATAGATTTATAGTCAAAGAAGGAAGAAGAAGAAAAAGAGGAGGTAGTAGAAGTACCTGTTACTCCTGAAAAGAAAGAACTACGTACTCCTAGTGGACCTGATAATGAGGAGAGTTCAAGTAGCTCTGAGAGTTTTGAACAAGAAGAGGAACCACAACCTCAACCTTACCCTGTGAGGAGGTCTACACGTGAAAGGCGACAACCTGATAGGTATGGATTTTCCATGTTGGATTCAAACTGTGCTTATGCTTTGATTACTAACACTAATGAACCTAGGACTGTGAAGGAGGCAATAAGTATGTCTGATACAAATTCCTGGTTGGAGGCCATGAATAAAGAAATGGCTTCATTAAAGAAGAATGAAACTTGGGATCTAGTACCCTTGCCAGAAGGTCAAAAACCAGTTGGCTGTAAATGGGTATTTAAGAAGAAAATTGGTCTAGATAGCAATGTTGAAAAGTATAAAGCAAGTTTGGTCACAAAGGGGTATTCCCAGAAACAGGGAATTGATTATGGAGAAATATTTTCTCTTGTAGCTAAGCCGACATCTATCAAATTTATTTTGTCACTTGCAATAGTGTATGACTTAAATATTGAACAGATGGATGTGAAGACAGTGTTCCTTCATGGTGACTTGGAGGAAGAAATTTATATGTCCTAGCTTGAGCACTTTGTGGAAAAGGGTAAAGAAAATCTAGTTTGCAAGTTAAAGAAAACTTGGTATGGTTTAAAACACTCACCTAGAATGTGGTACTAGAAGTTTGACACTTATGTGTTGTCATTGGGATTTGTGAGATCAAAATCAGATCATTGTATATATTATAAAATTGAGAATCAGTTTTTGCTTATTATTTCCCTGTATGTGGATGACATGTTATTCATTGGGAATAGTAAGAGTATGATTTATGAATTAAAATCTCAGTTGTCAGCATAGTTTGAAATGAAAGATTTAGGTGCAGCTAGGTATATTCTGGGTATGCAAATTAAAAGGGATAGGGAGAATAGAAAACTTTGGCTCAGCCAGAGCAATTATATCAATATTGTCCTTGAGAGATTCAATATGACAGAGTGCAAGCAATTAGTTGTTCCAGTATTGCAGGGAACGAAGCTATTTGTTGAAGATTGTCCAAAGTCTCTAAATGAGATGGAGGACATGACCAGAGTGCCTTATGCAAGTTCATTTGGAAGTTTAATGTATGCAATGGTTTTTACTAGGCCATACATTTCCCAAGCAGTGGGATTATTAAGTCGATGTATGGCTAATCCAGGAAGGTCGCATTGGGATGTTGTGAAAAGAGTTTACAGATATTTGAAGGGAACTTCAGAGTATGCTTTGTGTTATCATGGAAACTTTGTTGGATCACAAAATTCTTTTAGCATTCATGGATATGTGGACTCTGATTGGGCAGGGGACATTGACAGCAGAAGATCCACCAGTGGATACATCTTCGTGTTGTTTGGTGGTGCAATTAGTTGGATGAGCAAGCAGCAAGTTGTAGTCGCTTTATCTACTACAGAGGTAGAGTATATGGCATTAACTCATTCCTATCAAGAGACTATTTGGCTTAAGCGTTTGTGTTCTGATGTTGGGTTAAATGCAAAGCAGATTTCTATCTGTTGTGGCAGTCAGAGTGCCATTTTTTTGACAAAAAACCCTACTTTCCATGCCAAGACAAAACATATTGATGTGTAGTATCACTTTGTTCGAGACATGGTGGAAGATGGAAAGGTTAATTTGGAAAAGGTTGATACTCTGACGAATGTTGCAGATGCATTGACAAATCCTATGAGCACAACTAAGTTCTAATGGTGTTCAAATGCGATGGGCCTTGGTGCCCATGATTCTCAGTGATTTTCAGTTCGTTTGGAGGGTCAGTAAGTTCTTCGTCAAGTGGGAGAATGTTGAGAAGTAGTGCCTCAAATTACTAGCTTATATCAGTGATCGGGCATCAACATGTCGATGGTCACGTTTTTAGTTGGTTAAGCTTTAGACTTGTTACTTAGTCTGCTTTGGAGTATAGGTGATCAACAGTTGGATGGATCAGCGATTGGAGTTCGATCATTGAAAGTTCTTAAATTTTGTGAAGTCTCTGACATCCCCAACCTCTGATAGCTCCGATGGTGCCTTGGTCCGACAATCGGGTATCGACATATCAAAGATGTCTGGGGTTTGAGTGGAAAGTCTGGCAATGTTTTCTTGGCACCCGATCCTCCAATGCTCTGATAGCTTCAACACTCCGATCAGCTGATAACAATGAAGAGTCAAGGTGACTTGGCAGTGATGTTAGCTCAAAGACAAAAGGTCAACGTGTTGACACATAGTCTTTTGTGGGCGGTTGTATTTAAACCCGAACCGGTTCATCTACTCGGTGCATGTGGGATAATGAATATCTTGTGAGTGTGAAAGGGAGAATGGTTGAACTGCTAGTAACCGAATGGACAGAGTTCGATGGAGATTTAAAAGACATTTGAGAACTTTGTTGACGGTTGAATGGTTGATTTTTCGGCGGTTGAATGGTAATTTTGTACTATATGTTGTTTTAGCATTGTAACAGTACGATAGAGTTAATATTGTATAACTGTAATCTATGTGAGGTGATCGGGTTGATGTCGCTGTGTGAAACTGGAAATTGATGTCGTGAAGGATTGATCTGTAACTTTATTGTGAACCATTGTTTACTGATAATAAAGTGATATTTTCTTGGTGGTGGGTTTTTCTCCCGTAAGGGTTTTCCCACATTAAATTTGGTGTCTTTTATTTTCCTGTGTATTTGTCTATTCTATAATTTCCTGTTAAAAGTGCATCTTAATGTTCTGCAAATGAATTGAAAGCCACTTTTGCATTAAATCCTCTCTAAATTAGCATTAGGAAATTTGTTTCGCACTCTTGCTTTCCTTACAAATACAAGAGTTACAATGAATACCTCTGAAGCATCAAGCCCTCCAATGCATTCCCATGTGTCCAAGCATGAATCCACACATCCCATGCCATGCTTCACAAATGCACTCCTCAAGAAGACTCAATAATGACAGCCAAACCACTCAGCCCAACCCAAGCCACTACACATGTGTTTACTTTTATATACACAAGCTCACACAAAATACAACTAGTGGTAAGGTAAAACCATGTACCACAAAACCATGTGAATACAAAACCACTAACCACTTATTTAATATTGGGTACTAAGACATCACATTATTTAATATTTCTCCAATATTAAATTATTATTACATATCTCCCACACAAATAATAATAATATAATATTACAATACAACATCAAGTGGACCCCAAATAATTACCTAGTGTGATTAACAACACCACCAAGGTGTATCACAACTAAATAATTATTTAATTACAATATTATAATAAATGATTTTATGCAATGGTGTACAAAACCATATCCCAACATTCTCCCACTTGTTGTATACATTGCATAAGGGATCAATACATGAAATACATCATCATAGCCATACATGTAACCACATGAATATGTAATATTTTCTCATGCTCCATCAAGATACCTACAATAAGAACAAAGTGACCACCATCTCAATCAAGAACTCCTCTCATCCTCCAACATGCCACCTATGGAAGAAAAGGAACATGCCAAGGTGAAGATGTACCAATCCATAAGCACAAGCATCAAATCCAAGTGATAACAAAGGCTCTAACCAAGTTGTTTTCAACTAAAAAACCCACATGATCAGAAATAGCATCCATAACACATGCTAATGCATCCAACCATCCATACCTCCAAGGTATCAATACATCACTATACTCATGCCAAGAACATATGCTACCTGTAAACTGCAACCAAGCTCCCTATATAAAACCTATCAATGAAGAACATACATATCTAGGAACTCCCACTGCATAGGTGATGTCAAAGCATATCAAGTCTACCAATCAACACTATATCAAGGTGTGCTAAGTAAATCAAAGCATGAAGTACCAAGAACAATAACAATGATCCACACATACAACCCAAAGAGTTGCATAATCTCTCACGACATGTTGCCACCATCCTCCCCAAACCATGAACATCTAGGAAGGAACCATGAAGAGAAAAACCTATAAACCATAATGTCCTCCTAACACCTCAAAATTGTAATGATGTGTCAAGCATGATCTCCTAAACAAACCCAAATGAAAATCCTCAACAACATCCATAACACTTAATCTCACAAACCAAGTACAACATATGAATCAATGTAACAATGCTAACATGGATGCAAGCCTCTCTAATCAAGAAGATCAAACTCAAAGGTAACCATCTCCATAAATGGAAATCATCCCATAAACCATCTCCCAACAATCCTCATCGAAGAATAATATCATAAACTCAAATGCACAAGGAGATAACCATGCTATAACATCCCTCAAAATGAATCCTCTAGAACTAAATAACCATAGCTCACGATCCATATCTATGAAAGATAAAGCATATAAAGTCATGCTAAACCATCCTCAAATGAGTATCCATAATCAACCACCATGAATCAACTCAATCCATGAGAAATCAAATGACAAATCATAACACATCTAAAAGATATAATGGGAAAATACCTCTCAAATAATAAATTGTCGAGTAGACCAAGAGTGGGAATGAGAATGCCCCTCCAAGATAACCAAGCCATCATGACTCACTCCAAGAACAATCTCCTATATCAGTCTATCATGAACTCACATCCATACCAAGTGAAAGCTCCTCGGTCTTCCTACTGAAACCTCCAAAGAGTAACCGTCTCAAGCAAATGTCTCTAATTACAAGAGAACTCCCACCATCACCTACATCTCTAAGTATCCACGAGCACCTGTAACTGATCAATACATGCCAAACTCCAAATTTCACATTGTACTATCATGAAGTAATCAATAAAATGATCAATGTACTCAATACAGAGAGAATCACACACAATCAATGTCAAAACTCCAACCGCAGAATTAGGAACCTATCATGACAACATGATCTAACCATCTCATCCTAGGAGATCACATGCACCAATCCAAATATCTTGGTCTCAAGACAACACATATCATGCCAAAACTCTAAGCTAGCATCAAGAGGAAACCATGACATAATATCAAACATATTCTAAACCAAGAAATCATATCTCCAATCACATGAAGATAACCATCAGCAAAGATGCATCCATGCCACTGCCAACAACTTCCATTGAACCGTGATAATGAGCTACACAAGACATCATGACCACCATCTCCTCCAAGAGGATCATCCAGGTCTACACACACTCAACTACAATGTCAGTAACATACAAATAAACCAATATCTCCAAGTCAAGAAGATACATACAACCTCCATCAAACATCACAAACCAATCAAACACCGCCAAGTCATCACTGTCAAAATCTCCCACTGAAAGTGTATAACCAATTAATGTACCAAGATATCGTGACATCATGATAAAACCACATACTACAAGTCCCATCACCTAACTAATCAAGTACTCAAAGCATCCATCCTCTCAATCCCGAAACAACATACCAATGCACAAATGACCACAGACAAGGCCAACTAATGAAATTTACAACAATATCGAATCAAACCTAGTAGATATAGATAGTTCACAACTAATTAATCCCACTACAAATGAATGAGTGGCCAACCCACACACCTACATAACTCATAGATCCAACCACATAAACATGCAAACTCATCATCACATTAGTAATTGCAAACCGAGATATCAAAGAAGATAACCATGTAGACCAAATGACTCAAACACCAAATCAACCTCAGATTTGATTTGCCAAACATGTCCACAAATGAGTAATCATAGTCAAGGAAACAAATAAGCATCAGGAAAATAAAACCAATATCCTAACATCAAACAATATCACCACCAAACACCACATACATGATCATGTCGTGCCAATGCATCAAATGTACCTACATACCCATGACACCATAACCATAGCCATTGATGTACCTCCACTCAAATATCACCCATACAAGACTCCAAGTCTCAAACCATGTCCAACCATGTCCTCAAAACTGAAGATAACCTATGTACCTATCACCATCAAAGTCCCAACTCTAAAAAACACCTGTAAACCTATACCTAGAAGCATCAATCTGATAATCAGTTGTAGAATCATAAATAACATATAAAAACATGTACTCCCTCAAGGTTTCGCCTCTTGACTCGTTCGGATGTTCACACAATCACACCCCAAATTTCAGGCACCTACAAGCGATCAATCAAGTACCAAACTCATCTTTCTCCTCAAACTAATAAACAATCTAAACCATTGTGTAATACATTGCAAATTCTCTCCAACACCTCTTCGAAATAAAAAATTTGACTTCGTAGGCAAAAGTTATGACCAAAATCGTGCAAATGAGAACATTTGACTTCCAGGCCCCAAAAACATGTCAAAATGACAAATTCAGGGAATCAAACTTGTATCACTGTGTAGTGCTCAGAACTAGCTTTCTAACGACTACAAGAAGTCAAAAAAGGACATCGTGGGTGAAAGTTATGCCTTCGAGAACAAAAATTGTCCAAATAGACTATAGAGCAAATTTTGGTGGAACCCATTCCGAAAAATTAATTTTGCAGCTATTAAAAGTGGCAGTTTTTTTTTAATATTTTTATTTTATTTTGTAGGTGCCGAATTTTTTACTGCGGAAATATTTTTTGATGACGATTTTTTTTTTTTAACTATTAATTGTTTTCTTTTACAGGATTTCTTTTAAAATAAATTTTTTCACCTGACGACGACATTCTTTTTCTGCGAAATTTAAAGGATTGAATTTTTTTATTTTATTTTCTGCACATGGCTAAATTTGGCTGCAACTAAAAAAAATTGCATTTTTTTCAACTTCTCCAAAATAGGTCAAATTTTATATCAAAATTCATCTCCTGGCCAACCTGAATCCAACCATGAGGTCCATTGTGTTCCAGGAGGTCATTTGTAAAATTTCCCCCACAAAACCCTCAAATGCAAACTCAAACCAAGAAACCCTCTCTTTCACCGAAATTTTAGATTTCCAATAAACCCAACAAATCTTGTCAACCTAAAAGCCCAAATTTGCAAAAAAACACCTACAACATATGTTCCATATTTTTTAATGCCTTAAAACCTATATGCATGTCCATGGCTTCAACTTTGCAAAAACTCTCAAATTAGGGTTATAACAAAAAAAATTCAACCATGAAAGCTCTTATACCACTTGTTAGGAAATATTGCATTTAAACCATGGTCTTAATCCATTTCCTACATAACCCATGAGAGATAAACATGCATACAAGCTTCTAAAATTCATATCTATCAAATAGACAAGCCACAAGATAACACAAGATATACCCTGGGAAAACCCTCAAGAGGAAAAAACCCAGCCTCTAAAAGCATCCATACTTCATCATATTAATCAACAATAAAAAAATACAAGAGTTACAATGAATACCTCTGAAGCATCAAGCCCTCCAATGCATTCCCATGTGTCCAAGAATGAATCCACACATCCCATGCCATGCTTCACAAATGCACTCCTCAAGAAGACTCAATAATGACAGCCAAACCACTCAACCCAACCCAAACCACTACACATGTGTTTGTTTTTATAGACACAAGCTCACACAAAATACAACTAGTGGTAAGGTAAAACCATGTACCACAAAACCATGTGAATACAAAAACACTAACCCCTTATTTAATATTGGGTACTAAGACATCACATTATTTAATATTTCTCTAATATTAAATTATTATCACATGTCTCCCACACAAATAATAATAATACAATGATACAATACAACATCAAGTGGACCCCAAATAATTACCTAGTGTGATTAACAACACCACCAAGGTGTATCACAACTAAATAATTATTTAATTACAATATTATAATAAATGATTTTATGCAATGGTGTACAACACCATATCTCAACAATCTCAACACATACACTAAAGCCCATATCCTCTAGAATAAGAATAATTATTTGCAAAATACTCAACAATAGTTGAAATAGAAACCATAACTTATCACTAACTCATCCAACTAACCATACCTCAAAAATAGGGTACAACCCAATCCAAAATTACAAGTCCCTATATATTCACTATCCTTCACAAAGTCTGTATCCAATGGTAACAAACGCACAGACACACACAAAACTTGAAGACCTTTGTACCATAGTCCAATAACACATACATCCATTGGACTCCTAATACATAGACAATATTGAGCTAGAAAATGACCAACGCCTCCAAAAAACCCACATAGAAGATAAAGAAATTTCATAGAAGTTTTTTGGTTGATGTAAGTTGTGGCTTGTGTCTTAGAGAGATTGACTTCTTTTGGATCCTCCTTTGCAATAATTTAAACCTCCTCTTAATGACAATAGGATAGGGAAGCTCTAGATCTAGGAATTGGATATTACTTGGAAGATGTACAAATCTTTGAAGCTTAAATGCATAAAGGGATAAGGATTTGGATGTCTTGGGTTGAACATTAGAATGGTGTATGTGGAGGGTGAAATAAAAAAGGTACAATTATTTATAGTGAATCACTATCCTTGTGCTAGATTTAAGGGACTAGGAATGTAAAATAGCATGAAATTGGTAAAATATAGAAAATTTAACCTCTTAGCTACCGAAGGAAACATGAATATAAATAGGCGTGAAGCTTCTCAATGATGGGGAAGTGATTGGGAGAATACTAAAGAGTTGATGGGTAGGGTAGATGATTGAAGTGTTAATTAAGAGTCAAGGCAAGAAGAAAATTAGTTAAGGGGGCAAAGGATTAATAAAGACTAGACATAACTCTCAATAATGAGCAAAATGATAGATAAATGGCCAAAATTGAAGTAATTGTGCATATTCCAAAATGATAGGGTCACCACATTTTGTGGTCTATAGTGCCCCTTTCACCAAGGGTAGTAACCCAAGTGACCACATAACTTTAGATAGTTGCTTAGGTGATTGTATAGTCTCCTAAGGACTCTTTAGATGAAGGCCTAGAAAATAATTTGGTGTAACAAAAGTACTTGTAACATAGTTTGGAGGTTCGATGAGGTGGATAAGAGTTTAAGAAGGAAAAATGAGTTATCATTGAGAAGGAAACTATTGAGAGGGTGTTTAATTCACACCTCATGGGCCATGACTAGACTACTAAATCTTCATCTAAATACCATATTATCCCATAAAATTTTAGGAACATACATATTTTCACCCTTGAATATAGTTGTCTACATAGTAGGTAGGTATCATTCCCAAACACTAACATTATGGGACCCACACTTATCTATACACCTTTGTCATTGTCTCAATTTGGGCCTAAAAGATGAATTAGTTATTCATACATGCTACAATAATCTAGAAAGTAAAAACGAGGGATGAAAAAGGACCTTACCTAGTGTGTGGTTTTCACACATGATACTTTTATTGTGTTTGCCCTATCACTTGCCTACAAATTATAAAAATAGAGATTGTTAAATTGATTTTAGTGGATACAAATGTTAAGATCAAAAGTGATAAAGGAGGATGAGGGTATGTGTCATCTATAGACACCTGAAATGTGACCTCAACCTAACCACACTTGACTTTACCTATCCTAATATTTAATTAAATAAACATTTATTATTTATTTAAATATTTTAACCTTTTCCCTTATCCTAATATTTAATTAAATAAATATTTATTATTTATTTAAATAATTTATCCATTACCATCATCCACCACCTTTAATTAAATAAATTTTATATTTATTTAATTAATTATATCCTTATCCCAAAATCCTTCAACTAAATTAATTAATTAATTAGTTCTCAATTAATTCATTAGTTCTCAATTAATTCATTAGTTCTCAATTAATTCATTAATTTAGGCTAATTAATTACCATTACCTTTTCCTCCGTTATTTAATTCCACCTCACCATCAATCCTTGTCCACTCAATCCTAGCCCTTGAATCCATCTACATGGATCAAGATCTAAACTTGTCATCATGTGACAAGTGTCCTAACCTGCCTATCCTACCCCTTGCTCACACATGTGCAATCATATCTCTCACACATGTGAATCCACCCTACCCCTACACATGCCATAGGCATGTCACTTTCCCAAGCCACCCTACCTCTTACACATGTCATAGACATGTCTTCTTCATGATCTTCCCTATGTGTCTCACACATGTGTGAGCACAACTTGATCTTACACATCCTTTCCTCTTGTGACACTTGTCACAAGGTTAAGTCTTGATCATCTTATTCCATATTGACCCTCCATTTAGTCAATGCATTTGAGCCATTGATTTCACCCATCAAAAATCTATAAATTGAGGCATTTAACCTACCTTCATCATATCCTTATTTTTCTATTTTCTTCCATCAATCCCAACATCATGTTGTTGGTTTGATAAGCAACCACATTTCATCTATTAAGAGTCAATCTACAAGTTTTGGGTGCAAACTTGGAGCTCAATCAATGGAGGTGAAAGTGTGAAGGTATAACCATATTTTGTGTTCATTTCCTTTATGTTTGATTTATATTCAAACATTTTATCCCTCTTCATTTTGGTACGCCCTGTGGGACCCATGTGCCTTTCTAACAAATTATGTGTGAGTTTTGTTGAGATTTTTCTCGCAGGTTCCTGACTCTATGGAATGATGCTTTCGTAGCAACAAGTTGTGCCTCCTTAGAGACTCTCAATGTCTACACCTTTTCAAGTTGTGCTTTTGATTTGACACTCTAGGCCTCTGTAATGATAGTCGACGCCTGCAACTCATAGAACTACGCTAGCATCTATATACATAATTTTATCTTTTGATCTAATCTTATGTTTTATTTGAGGGATGTTAGAGCTTTTATAGGTTATTTTTGCAGGTTTTTAAGTTAGTTCTACAATCCTAAGTCATAGATTAACCTAGGGTTTATCTTTAGTGCTTTTTCTTTATTTTATAAGAAATTTTCTAAAGTAAAACAATGGAAACTAAAAATAATATACAAAAAGAACAACAAAAACAAAAAAAATATAATATTTTATCTTTTTAATAGCTTCCTTGTTCAACTTTAAAATACAATTTAAGGTTAAAATACGTTTTTCCTTTTTTTATCTGTTGTCACTATAGATTTGCACCTATGTAGCATATAGCTATGCTTGTGCGTCAACTTGGGGTGCTTCTACTCCATTTTTCAACTCCTACGTTGCGACGTGCAATGCTTCTATTTCGTGTCATTGTGCCTGCATTGCAAGTTGCACTAGTTTTTGGCCATTGTATTATCATGTCTACACATAGTTAAGTTTTTCCTCCACACAAACAAGTTGTGCTTCTTTTTGTGCATCTGGATAAACTGTAGGCACTTGAATAGAGACTTGTTACGCTTATGAGGTGACTTTGGGTTTCTCTGTTTTGTAGAGTGATGGTTGCATTAGGTATAGTTTCTTGTGTTTTTACACTTCTATTTCATAGATTTGTGCTTTTGTTTAATTTTCTTTGCAAGTTTATCAAATTCTATCTTCTTTTTTTAAAATCTAAAAAAAATTCCTTTGGGGGCTTCACCCCACCCCTATCAACAAGGGATTGTGTCCATCCCCCGCACCCCCTATCATTGGGTTTGAGTGTACCAACCCCCTTCACAAAAGGGGTTCCAAAATTTTATTGTTATCTTCATTGCTAACAATCATTTTCTTTCAAGATCATTTTACCATCTAACCCCTTATGTCGCAACTTGAAATCGCTTGTCAAAGGAAAAATCATCAAACTACTAATGTATATTTCTTGTAGATTCACTTTTCCAATGCTTTTTTTTCCCACTAATCTAGGCACATTTCTTTATCTTAAGGTTAATAAAAAAAATTTGATGTGTCTTTAAGTGAGTGGTGTGTATGCTCTCCTCTCACACCTAGTGTGATCTTTCTCTTTTATTTTATTTTCTTTGTTATCCCAAGGAACCCAACATGTGTATTTTCTCCCGTTATGTTTTGTGTGATCTTGGGTGACCAAAAACACTTGAATCATTCCTTTTAGGAGGTCTACCTAGGGATTTCATCACCCTAGGGTACAACCTCAACTGTTATGTTTCGATAGATTATAAAGAGTGGGAGGTGAATTGAAATACACCTCTCTTGGAAGTGGAATCTTGTCAATCCAGGCTAAGCCTCCAAGAACTTTATACCTTGGAGAAGTGAAGGTGGAGAGTGGGTTACCCTCTCCTCCTAGTTGTTTGGTAATATTCTCTTTCATTTATGGATTTGGGCCTCACATACCCTTGAGGTAGTTATAGGACTCCCTAGCAACCTTGTTCATCCTATTTTAAGACCTTTCGAATATTGCTTAGTGTGGTGTAGGGTACAACTAATCATTCTTGAACTTATCACCATGTATGACCTCTTGTTGAGGTGATATATATCCCTTGGTAGGGCCTTTTCCTTCTAAGGTGAGGGGTTTAAAGGTGGTACATGACCTTTTCATACCCTAGTCATCCATTCATTTTGAAGTATTAGCCTTTGGCTGGTGGGCCTACACTGAGTAAACATTCCCACTTGAATAATTCTAGGCTTGTGCAAGTGTTTGATGTGTCTTCTTGGTGTGTCTTCTTGTGCTAAACCAATGCATACATATTTTCCCAATTCCTCAAGCCAATTTTTTTGTTTGTGTGCTTTAAAATATATCTCTTGGTCGAGCAAGAAAAACCTTCATCCACATCCAACCAATCTTCCAATCTCTTCATCCAAGTCCATTTATCCAATCCTTCATCTATCCAAATATCCCAAACTCATCTATCCTCCTTCCAATATTATCCTCTATCCACCCAAATATTCTAAAGCCCTTCAATCTTATCCCTCACCCATTAAGAACTTTCCAATCCAATCTTCTATCCAACCTAATATTTCATCCATCTATTCATTCCAAACCTCTCCAATCCAAACCTTCCTTAATCCGTCTCCAATTTCATCCTCCATCCTCATCCTTAGGTTGTATTATTCTAATCCCTAATCCATTTATAATCCATCGTCTAAATCTCTATCCTCATCCAAACCCAAATCCTCCTCCAAATATAATCAACCCTCATCCTCTAATCTTACATCAACCATATCCTAATCTACCTCTCAAATCACCCTTTTATCCTAAATTTGAGCTTAACCAAATCCAAAATATGAGCTTTAATAAATTCCCCATCCAATATAACTTATCCTCATCCAATCTATCCTAATCCCCTTTCACCCATCCCAATCCAATCCAACATCATGTCTTCCTTCTATACCTCCCCACCAATCCTTGATTATGATGAGGTTAGTCTTGTTGACCAAACTAAATATGATCCTTTTGATGATAATGAGAATTTTTTTGATCAAAAGGAACTATCCCCATCCACAAATTTCATCCTCATCAACTACTTCAACAATGACAAATATTCCATTCTTAGATACTTCCTTATCATTGGTGCTAAACTTCCATCCTCCCTACCTCCATCCAATCCCAATCCATCTCCTATTGCTTACCCTTCCCCTTCCTTTGACAAGGGAAACCAACCATCTATCCAAAATACTGCTCCAACCCCATCCACATCCCAAATCCCCATCTCTAATTCCTTTTCAAGATCCTCATCCTCATCCTCATCCTCAATTTACCAACCCATGGAAGCTTCTACTTCTTATTTCACTTGTTCATCTCCCACTTCCTTACAATCCAAATCACCCCAATCTTACAAATCCACTTCATCCCATGTCTCTCATGATTTTATCCAAGGACTCTTAGAAAAGGTGGCTAACTCCCCAATCAAAAACAAAGTTGTGCAATCTTCCCATGTCATACATCCACCTTCATCCCCTCCACATCAAGATAGACCCTAATCCTCTAAACCGTATGAATCTCCTATCATTCCATGTACCCAATTGGAAATGGCTTCCCATCCTTCCTTCCCCATCACATCATCCACATCAAATGGACTATGTCAATCCCTTAGTCCAAATCATACTAGCATGTATTCTCCTCCATTTCAAGATTCAAACATCCCCTCAATTCAATCCAATGATCCCCTTCCATCACATATCTCTCCATCTCATGACCCCTCTCTAAATCAAGGTCAAAGAACACCTTCCATCCTATATCATAATCCCATTCCAAATCAAGAACAACATACCCCTTCCATCCCATCCAATTATCTTGTTCCAAATCAAGAACAACATACCCTTTCTATCTCATTTAATGACCCCCTTACTCCATGTCAAGATCAAAATATCCCTTCATGCCCTCCCCTCCCTTCCACTCCATCTTATGTTCCTCATCCATCCTATGATCCTACCCTAAGTCAAGATCAAATAACCCTTTCATCTCAATGTCATGATCCTAATCCTCCACAAGTTCCTTTCACCCCTATCCAAGCTACCCATGAACCCCACACCATATCAAATGGGTTTTTCCACCTTCATCCAATACAGTTTCCTCCAAAAACCTATCATCCCTTCCATGTCATATCCCCCTCAAAATGGATTCACATCTTGCTTCCAAAACAACAAGTATCCCATCAGAAAAAGGATTTGTCAAACTATGCATTATCAAGGTAAAGGGTTAGGCCTCCATGAGCAAGGCATACTAGAACCCATCCAAATCCAAGAAAATCCTAATTATCGTGGCTTTAGATACAAAGCTCAAGACATTGGTGCATCATCCATCCATTCCAAATCCAAAATTCCTCCATCTAACTCCAAATATCCCCATTCCCTATCCTCCAAATCCATATTGAGCCCTAATATTCCAAAGTCTAATCCTTAATCCATTCCATCTATTTTGGGTCCTTGTGTCCCAAAACCAATTCCTTCACCCCTTCCATCCAATTTGGGTCTTTACATTATGCCACTTATCACTCTTATTCCAAAATCTCTTATGTAAATCAGGGTTAAAATTTAAGGTTAGGCAATAAAGCATATAAATAAAACCCTAATAAACAATGAAGCACAAATAAGCATAAAGACAAAAACATGGAACATTATTACAAAACTCTACACACCACCATTTATTCACCTTCATTTCACTTCTCCATTTTGCTTGAATATGATAATTTCCCTCAAATTTTTCTTGAGTATGCAAATAGGCCTATGACAAATGAAAAAGCAAAATATTGAAGATTCTAAATAACTATGAATGCACTTGACTCAATAGTAGACTTGATAGCCAAATGACTCTAGATAGCTTAAGGTATGTAGATTGCATAAGGTAGACTAAATATCATGAAGTTAGGTAGATGTCAAAATGGCAATGACAAGGTCTTTTTATAGGAAAGACAATTTTGAATGAAGGGTTGAGATTGAATGTCAATAAGATGTCTTAATCAATGGCCAAGAATAAAAGATGTAGGTATGGAATAGGGTTAGGGAAAGGTTGATGAAGTAAAAAAAACCTCATCGATATAATGACCTAAATACTTAACCTCACATCTTTCAGTCATCCTTACCCTGCCAATTAATTGTGTTTAGGATAAGTAATTGCTTTCTTTTTGTGAAAAGGTGTACAAACTTTATTTCTTGAAATAAATTGAAATAAGATAACCCACATTGACTTAATGGTTTAGTTTTTAAGCATTGCACAGGTCAATTACCACAATTGATTATCATGCCAGTAAAAGAAATTCAATGTAGACTTCAACACCATTGAAGACAAACACTGAAGAATGGGTGTTAAAACTTTAGGAGAATGCATGATGGATCGAGTTTTTGTAGTTTTTGTTATTTTCAGTTTGAAGACTTTATGGCCCGTCTCGAGCCCTTTAATGTTTTATTTCATGGGCTTTAAAGTCCATTAGTTTGTTAAAAACTAGTTGAATACTTTACCAATTGAAATATAGGATTTTGTTAGTTGTTCTTATATAAATATGTAAATGTTGGAAGCAATGATATACAAAAGAATATCATTATGTTGTTACTATGTTTTCTAAGATACACTCTTAATATGAATAAAATGAGTTTTTCCCATCACCTTTGGAGTTACTGAGTGATGTGAATGAAGTTATTTTGAATGAAGTAATTTTGGAGTTACCATTGTATGTGATTTGAGCTAGGCATAGGAGCACCCGAGAGTTGGTCACTCAAGGGACTGTGGATTAGATAGATAAGTATTCTACTTTTAATTCTATTACTTTCATTTAGTAAATGATAATTGGAATTGAAGTCTATTTTTACGTGTGTAATTTTGTCAAGATTAATCTTGCAAGTTGTAGTTGAGTATGTGATCTTTAAGTTCTATTGTTTGAAGTTTCAGAGCATCTCTTTTCATTTGTTAGTTTCAGATTGTTAAATCATTTTCTGTTAATTGTTAAGATTGTTGTCTTTTGTTAGATCGATGTTTCATAGTTTCTTTACAAGCTTTTCTTCTTTAGAAATTTATACATTTCTTAGTTTAATCATTTCCATGCTTTCTAGTTTAATCGTTATTCTTTTTAGGTTCATAATTTTTCTGCTTTCTAGTCTAGTTATTTCAAGCTTTCTAGATAAATGATTTCTTGCTTTCTATGTTTAGTGGCCTCTTAGTTTAGAGTTTCATTTCAGCTGTTCCAACATTTAGAAAACCCGAGAGGGATAGTCAAGATGCCTTCTATTGCATATATCCTTCAAACACTACCCAGTTGATATATTAATGTATTCAACAACTAAAGTGTTAGGACCTAACGACAGCCTATCACTTTTTGGCATCGTTGTTAGGGAGTCTTATTTTTCTAGTGTTAGTAGGAGATACCTTGAATACCTCTTTTAGGGACAAAAACAATCCTTTGGCTTATTTTTCTGCATGGTTAGGAAACAAGGCCCCCATGGAATATTTATACCAAAACCCCCCCCAATTGATGTACCAACCACAAGTAGGGAGGAAGGAAACTCATATCAAGAACTTACTGAGGAATTGACTAAGTAGGGTCAACCTGAGACCTTCCCACATACCCCAGAAAGAGAACACATAGTTGTAGAGGAATGTATACCTTTGTAAACTCCAGAGCCTCGCCCAACTAAGTAAATTTTTGAAGAGGACCAAATTCCCTTCAACATCATGGGTGACTGTAGAAATGTCACTAACCCTCCACCACCACGCACATTCACTTATCCTATTGCTATTGATGCAGATGATGACATGACCATGAAAAATATCTCACCAGCCTTCTTGCTAACTTTTTGAGGCTTATTTTTTGAAGACCTTGACCAATTTCTATTTGAGTTTAAAGTCTTGTGTCAGACATATGACTACAAGAGTGATAACTAGAAACTAAAGCTTTTTCCCTCTACTTTGAAAGACTCAACCATGCATTGGTTTCAGTTGATAACCTCATAGGATGAAATAGAGTCTGCCTTTTTGGAAAAATACCAAATTTACTGTAGGATCAGTGATAGGAAAGAAGAACTGTTCAAAATAAGGAAAAATGAGGATGAAATTCTAGAGGATTACCTAGACAAGTTTATCTTCTTATCTAAGCGATGTGGCAGAGAAGTCATAAGTCTTGATATTCTGAAGACCCTATTCCTTAAGGGTCTCGATGACGAAGCTCAAAGGAGCTTGGATTAGATGGGAAAAGGAGATGTGTCCCAACTAGGGCTTGATGATATTACTGAATTATGTTGGAATTTCTCTTGTACCCGAGGAGGTATCCGAAAGTCTACTTTCTTTGAAGGTTCCAATGAAATAGGAAAACTACATGAAGAGATAGCCAACCTCAAGACTAATATTCTTGTTCAGCTAAACACCACGTTAGATGGCATACAGGCTAAAATGTGAAATCCTAAGACTTTGTCCATTTACTACCCCAGGTGTCGAAACAAACATTTGCTAAGGGAATGCCCTTTGGAAAAATTTGGAAAATTTGATATTTTTCAAGTTTGCGACAAGAGTCACCCCACTGATCAGTGTGAGATTTTGAACGCCATCAAGAATTCTAAGAAAAGAACACCTCCAGTTGAGGAAGAGATCAACGTTGTAAATCAAAGAACTAGAGGGAATTTTTCCTATGGCCAAAATTCAAACCCTAATTGGAGATCTCCAACCAACTGGAATAATAATCAATGGGAAGCACTCTGGCCTCAGGCACCACCTCCAACACCACCTAATTGGGGAACTTATCCTTGGGGACCACATGAATGGGAAAATCAATCTTGGGGCAATCCTCAGTGGCCTAACCAGTCTCAACAACAGTGGTATCCTCAAAATCATGTTCCTCGATGGAATCAACTTCAACATCAGTTTTATACTAGTCCTAGAAGGATTCCTACTCAACAATAGAATATTTTACCACCTCCCCAGAATACTCAACAAAATGAACAAGTTAACCAACCACAACTTCCAATGCAACTTGTTCTGAACCCAAAGAACAACCGCCAAAATACTCCAGTGTATTCCACAAAATAGGACAATGTTACTAGACTTAACACAATACACTATGGAAACTTGCAATTGAGGTTTGGGAAAACACTTTCGCAGCTGACTATTGAAGAAATTATGGATGAACCTATTAAGAAGTTTGTTGAGACAAATACAACAATGCCCACATCTATTGAACAAGCCCCAGAAACTACTCAAAACAAGCTCGACCCGCCATCTTTAGTTGGAGCTTTCGACCTACCTCTAGAGGAGGGGGGTCAGTCTCCAACTAATCCTTTACAGGATTCCACTCCCAAAGACAATTAAAGTGCCCTTTCTAGAGCCTCTAAAACCAATCACCATGAAAGATACTCTGGAAATGTCCACATCTACCAAAACTGTGTTGATACATGAAATTAAACAATTGTAGATTAAAGTTCCTTTGCTACAAGAAATTAAGGAGATTCTTGAGTTGAACCAACTGATCAAACAGTTGTATATCAAAACTCTAGGGAGGAAACCAAAATCAATAAATACTATCCACATAAATGGTTATCTAGCTGACTTGTTGGCTAGAAAGACCACTAATCTAAAATATGACGATCCAGGTAGTCCACTTATAACAGTAACAGTTAATGAGGTAGCAATACCTAATGCTTTGGTGGACCTTGGAGCAGCCATTAATGTAATGACTTTTGATGTGATGGAAAATTTGGGACAACTGATTTACATCCCACAACTACAGTCTCAAACGGCAAACCAATCCATAGCCATTCCCAAGGGAGTCATTGAAAATGTTCTTGTTAAGATGGATGGATGGGAATATCTAGTAGATTTTCAAATAATTCAGTCCCTTACACCTAAAGATAGTTATCCAATAATTCTCGGAAGACCATGGCTGGCTACTATTGTAGCCAAAATTGACTGCAGAGAGGGAGGAATGACCATTTCACATGGTCCTAATAGTAAACATTTATTTTTGTATCCTCTTGCCAAGCCTGTCGAACATAATAAAGTATGGGTTGATGAACTAGAAAGTCCCAACGGATAGGAAAATTTGGCTTCACTGGCCATCGTAGTCATCAAACAGCATGGTGAAGAATTAGAGGATGAATTGGAAAACAAAATGGAAAATATTACTATGGATTTGAGTGGTGAGGAGTGACGGATCTAGAAGAGATCCTAGGACACCCAATCAATGTAGACCACACAGAATTTGATAATCCCAGTTTCATGGGATTACCTTGTCCTTTAATGAACTTAGTTCCAAAAATGCACCATTTCTTTGCAGACGTTGCTAGACTTCATAAAACCATACCTCATAGTTGTCCTCTTAACACCTTGACAAGGCCCATGTACACTATCACATCCAACCATATGGGAGTTAAAACCATTATGTTGCTGCTAGGAAATACTTTGAACATTAACAGTTGGTTGACTAAGCCAGAAGAACACAAATTATTTAATACCCTGATGAATAGATCTTAAAATTTTGCTTGGGACTATATAGATATGAGAGGAATACACCCAAGTGTGTGTACTCATCATTTCTATACTGAGGATGTTCGACCTATTCACCAACCACAATGGAGACTCAATCCTGCCTTGAAAGATATCGCTACAACCGAAATTGAGAAACTCCTACAAGTGGAGTTTATTTATCTGATTTCTGATAGTAAATAGGTGTCACCTTTGGTTGTGGTTCCAAAGAAAAATGGAAAGTGGAGAGTGTGTGTATACTATAGGGAACTTAACAAAGCAACACGCAGAGATTATTTTCCTCTACCATTTGTAGACCAGGTGTTGGATAACTTGGCTGGGAGGAAATATTTTTCATTTATGGACGGATTTAGTGGCTACAACCAAATACAAGTAGCAATAGAAGACTAGGATAAGATGAATTTTACCTTCCCTTGGGGGAAATTTTCATATCAAGGGATCAAGAGATTACAAAATTGATAATGCAAATAGAGAAAAAAGACAAGGTCATTGAGTAGTTGCAATATCAAATACAACAATGGAATCAGGAAAGCAAGCAACATATGGTTGATTTGTCTAAGAAAGAAAAGCACATCCAAGGTTTGAAAAATAATTTTATGCAAATTTTTAATGCTTTTGAAGAAGAAAGGAACAAGCAGAGAATTGAACTTAATGCTTCTATGAGTAGAATTGTGGAGTTAAAACAGGACTTGCAGGAATGTGACACCAAACCAATAATGGAATCTAAGGGAACACAAACTGAACCAACTGTTTTAGAATGGTTCTAGGTACGTATCCCTCCATTATTGATGAAATGGATGGAGAGATGCTACTTCCTGAGGGATGTAGAATTTGAAAATGATAGGCTGAAAAAGGAGTTAGTATTGTTAAAAGAATCATTTCACAAAGTTTATAGAGCTAAACAAGATGCTTGTCAAATAAGTGAGCTATTGTTGGCTTGTAGAAGACCATCTAGGTTGTATTCTATGTTCCTCAATGAACAAATCCTAAGATGGAAGTTACTTAGGATTCACAATAACCAGTTGCATGATCCTGATGATAAAGAATTTGTCAAGATATTTGTTGAGTCAACTCCTGATCAGCGGGATTTATTATGTGAATTCTTTGTCTATAATTTTCTCTTGGAAGATTATACAAATTTTTATGTTAACCTCATTGATATAATGAACTAAATACTTAACCTCATATCTTCCAGCCATCCTTACCCTACCAATTAATTGTCTTTAGGATAAGTAATTGCTTTCTTTTTGTGAAAAGGTGTACAAACTTTATC
Organism: Sequoia sempervirens; assembly: GCA_007258455.2. Classification (NCBI taxonomy): domain Eukaryota; kingdom Viridiplantae; phylum Streptophyta; class Pinopsida; order Cupressales; family Cupressaceae; genus Sequoia; species Sequoia sempervirens. The sequence goes on along the minus strand of VDFB02281492.1, from coordinate 761,503,618 downwards.
TCTTGAAATTAATTAAAATAAGCTAACTCGCATTGACTTAATGGTTTAGTTTTGAAGCATTGCACAAGTCAATTACCACAATCGGTTATCATGCTAGTCAAAGAGATTCAACACAGACTTCAAAACCATTGAAGATGAGCACTAAAGAATGGGTGCCGAAACTTTAGGAGAATGCATGATGGACCGAGTTTTTTTAGTTTATGTTATTTTCAGTTTGAAGACTTTATGGCTCGTCTCGAGCCCTTTAATGTTTTATGTCATGGGATTTAAAGTCTGGTAGTTTTTTAAAAATCAATTGAAGACTTTACCAATTGAAATATAGGATTTTGTAAGTTCTTATATAAATATGTAGTTGTTGGAAGCAATGGTATACAGAAGAATATTGTTATGTTGTCACTATGTTTTCTAAGTTACACTCTTAATATGAATAAAATGAGTTTTTCCCATCATTTTTCGAGTTATTGAGTAATGTGAATGAAGTTATTTTGAATGAATTAATTTTGGAGTTACCAGTGTATGTGATCTAAGCTAGGCGTAGGAGCACCCGAGAGTTGGCCACTCGAGGGACTATAGATTAGATAGATAAGTATTCTACTTTTAATTATGTTACTTTCATTTAGTAAATGATAATTGGAATTGAATTTTATTTTCATGTGTGTAGTTATGTCAAGATTAATCCTACAGGTTGTAGTTGAGTCTGTGATCTTTAAGTTCTATTGTCTGAAGTTTCGGAGCACCTCTTTTCATTTGTTAGTTTCAAATTGTTAAATCATTTTTTGTTAATTGTTAAGATTGTTATCTTTTGTTAGATTGAAGTTTCATAGTTTCTTTACAAGCTTTTCTTCTTGATCAATTTACATGTTTCTTAGTTTAATCATTTCCATGATTTCTAGTTTAATCATTATGCTTTTTAGGTTCATAATTTTCTGCTTTCTAGTCTAGTTATTTCAAGCTTTCTAGATAAATGATTTCCTACTTTCTAAGTTTAGTGGCCTCTTAGTTTCGAGTTTCATTTCAGCCGTTCCAACATTTAGAAAACCCGAGAGAGATAGTCAAGATGTCTTCTATTACATACAGCGTTTAAACACTACCCGGTCGATATATTAATGTATTCAACAACTAAGTGTTAGGACCTAGCAACAACCTATCAAAGGTTATAATGATTGACAGTCAAGATTAAATTATAAATAATTTAATCAAGGGTGAAGGTTAATTGAGACATGGATTGATAAAAACTTGATGTGGAGGATAAGGTTGGAAATGATAAAGAGGTGAGAAGGGACATTAAATAATATTAAAATTATTTAATTCAGGTGGCCAATGAAAAATTAAATAATAAAAATATTATTCAATTATAGAAGAATGTGACAAAGAAAATCATTTTGAATTAAATAATGACTTAATTCAAAATTCAAAAGAGTGGACCAAATTAAATAAATAAAATTTATTAATTTATGAGAGAAGAGGCTAATGAATAATTGAATAATTAAAATAATTATTTAATTATAGTGGAAAGTGGCATAAAAATTAAATAAATAAGAATTTATTTAATTTTAGAAAGAAAGGGACTTAATTAGTGGCGTAATTAAATAAATAAAATTTATTTAATTAATCAAGGAAGAATAAATATTAGAAATGAATTAATTAAATAATTAAAATTATTTAATTAATAGAAGACTTATGACTTTAGAAAATAATTAAACAATTAAAATTATTTAATTATCAAAGATGAAAGAGGAAATGATGGGGAATTTAGAAGTCGCAAGACTAGGACAATTTTTAGTGTCTACATTTTGCCCCTCTTTGATACAATGTAGTTTATCATGTTGTGTCAAAGAAATTTAGTCAAAATGTACCCTAGTGACAGCAGGGTAAACCTATGCCCCCTTGAAATTGTTTTGTAAATTTTCAAAAAATTTGAAAATTGTTTTGAAAGTCAAATTAATAGTCTAAAATGCCATGGTGACAAAAGAAATGAGTTTCAAGACCTTCGGGGTGTACAAAATGAAGTGTCAAAGCTTTGAAAAAGTGCAGCCAGCACAAACCCTAGTAAAAACCCTAATTTTTAGGAGGTATAAATAGGAAATTAGGAGGTCAAAGGGCTCATTTTGCAGATTTGGAGATTGAGGATTGAGGATCTCTGAGACAAGATGCCACCTATTCCCCACATCGAGCGCAGAGCATATCGCGTGTGGACCTTCAGATTACCAGAGGGCGCAAGAGAGTCAGTAAGTAGCTATAAAACCACCTTGTCAATTTTTTAATTCACACATTTCTAGACACTAGGAAAAATTGACAACCAATTGTGTTGCTTCACGTTAGCCACAAGTTCTATCGCAATCGATGCAATTGCCATCATTAGTTATGTTTTTGTTTTGGGCCCAATATTTTTTTGTCATTTAGAGTGCTTTGGGAATTTGTGTTCTTGCTTGTCATTTTGAGTTCACCTTTGTCAATGAGAGCTTTTTCATGGATGATCCCTTTTTTTACTAGATCGGAAAATGAGGTGCAACATTGCATTCTTAGGTCATGTCTCAATTTGGAGTTAAGGTTTTCTATGAACATGACTACCTTTTGTTTTTTTGGTATCTCAACTAGACATCGACAAGCCAAACTTCTCCACCACTGAAAGAAGGTGACAAAATTTTCTCCTTCATCTTGTGTAGTGTGACACAAGGTGGCTATTGTGATCCCATTGTCAATGTTAATGTTCAATAAAATTTTCAGCTAGTTCGCCCCATGTCCTTATGCCAGTCGGTAGTTGAGAAAACTATTCAAGTGTTATGCCAGTAAGACTTTGCGGAAAGAGTCTCATGAGATATGTGGGGTCGTATGCAATGTCTATACAAGTTGTGGAAAATTCCCTTATGTGCTCAATAGGATTACACTTCCCGTTTTACTTAGGAAAGTTTGGTATAACATAGCCATGTGGGAAGGGTGGCATATATAAACTCTTGTTAAAGGGAAACGGACATAAATATTTTGTCAAGTAGGTCTTTTTGCTAGACATTTGCATGTTGTCCATTTGTTGTTGAAGGGCCAACATTTGTGTTTGCAAAATATCCACTTGGGTTAATGATGTGTTTTGTGTGTTGTTTGGGTCTATGTAGGCATGTTGAAATCCAATGTTATGTGATGATTTTTGGTTTAATGTGTCGGTGTAAGATGGTTTTTTGTTTGGTATATTGGAGGTGTATGATGTATTTTGGTTTGGTATATGTTGGTTAGGAATTTGAATGTTATGGAGTGTATTGGATTGGGTGTGTCCTAAGCTTGTAGAAGCATGACCATGTGGATTACCAAATTGTGTGAAAGGCCCTTGGTTTCCATGTGGAAGTATGTGCCCTGATTGAGATGTAGTACTGTGTTGTGAGATCCCTATGTTTGGTATTGCATTTATTGTGTTGATAGTAATTTTAGGCCTTTTAGTTGCATGATTTGTGTCGCATGGACTTGATGACGATGCTCCTATGGTAAATGTGTTGAATAGGAAAACTAAGAGGGGGGGTGAATCAGTTGTCATAGAAGTAGACATTTAATTCAATCACTGAAACTAACACTTAAAACTGCTTAAATGATTAATCATCAAATGCCAATGCAGAAACTCAAATCCAACACATAAACACAATAACACTAGATTTACATGGAAAAACCAATGAGGGAAAAACCACTGTGAGGATTAACTCACACTATAGAGAATATCAAAACCAATTACAAAAAGGCTCATTGCTTGAAATAAGGACTCACTGTCTGAAACAAGGACTCGCTGTCCAAAACAAGGACTCACTATCCAATAGGGCTACAATCTGGAGGGCTCACTGCCATAGAGATACAAAGAAGACTTGTTACAGAGAGACTACAATCCCAATGCAACAAAGGATTCCACCACAATCACTCAATAAACTTGCATGAATGAAAGAGTCCACCTTCTACTCACTGCATCCAAAAACTCACCATTAAGCTTCGCACTAATCTCCCACACTCGCAACACACACACTTATTAAATAGAATTAATGTCCCACCAAACTGCACTTCCTCTTTTCTCTTATCACTCTTCTTCTTTGCTCTTGTATATTTTCCATCACTAACTCATCTTGCATTTATACCATCTTCAACTTTGAAACATTTCCAAAGTTGGCCATCCAAATCCAAATTCAAATTAGATCGGTGTCAAAACATCATACAGTGGAATTAGAATGAGGGTGACCCAAACACGCGCTTCATAGGGACCCAAATAGATCCAACACACTTCATCATTCTCGAAAGTAGTATTTCACACAAGGTCAGCCAAACTAGTGTAAAACACATAGAACCATTAAGCACGAATTTTCCAAATGCCGAAATTAACTTCAATATAATCAGAGTAACTCAACTCTAGAACCGCTCCCCATAAGACTTCATCAAAGAGAAATCTGAACAACATTTCTCCTGGACCTCAATCAAAAACACAAAAAACCACAATTCACAACTAGTAAACACAGCTTGCACTGTACAATGAACCAACAGACAAAATTTTGAATATACCACCTTCTAACAACCATGAAAAACATATCTGAACTGCACAACCATAGGAGCAAATCCGGACCAAAACCCAGAGCAACCACTGAACACATGCAACATCTCTTTATTACAATTTTCTCAATATCCTCGACATATACAGCCAACAACAACTAGTGGATAACCAGTTGACCAGTCGATATCAATGAAAACACCTTCAATTTTTCCATTCTTGTAACAATCTCCCCCTTTTTCATTGATGCAACACATGATGTGAAAACCATCAAAGACAACATACAAGCTCTGAATACACTTTTCTATTTCTCCCCCTTAGAAGATAATTTCTTATATGCTTCTTCTCCCAATCTTCTTTTCCTTTTTCACATTATTCTTCTCCCCCTTTGACATCAATGGAAAAGGAAAAAGAATATTTTACATTGATTTCTCCTTTGACATGAAATCAGAATACTCATAATGACAAAACCTAATACTACCTGCTCCCCCTAAGAGGTAGCCACCAAAACATCAACGCAAAAGAAAGATAGATCCATAGATCCATAGGACTGATGCATCTCCATATGCATCTAGTTGAAGAAAGGAGGGGAAATAACCCCTAACTTCTCCCAGAGATACCCAAAAGTATCTTCAAGAAGAGCCTTTGTGAAAATATCAGCAACCTAATCCTTGATTGGAACATACTCAAGCTTTACTTTATTCTCCATGACCTTCTCTCTCAAGAAATGATATCTAATAGATACATGCTTCATCCTCGAGTGCATCATAGGAATCTTTGAAATGTTAACTACACTTGTATTATCACAGAAAATAGAAATGGGATCATCATATACCACTGTGATATCTTTCAATGTTTGTTTCATCCATAGAACTTGTGTACAGCAAGATGCAACAACAATATACTCAACTTCAGTATTAGACAAGGAGACTGAATCTTGCTTCTTACTCAACCATGCCACCAATCTACATCCAAGAAAGAATGCATCACAACTTGTACTTTTCCTATCATCTACACATCTAGCCCAATCTACATCTGTATAGGCATGTATAGGAGTGAATTTGCACCCCTTACGCAAATTCCCCTTTTACACATCCTCACCTTAGAAAACCAAATCCGAAGGCAAAATTCCACATCAACAAGCTACCTTCCTTCCACTTGGCATATGTCCTTTGTGTCGGTACAAGAATATCTTTCAGGGACATGTGTGGTGCGCAAACATTTGTGTGGCGCGCTTACATCCCTGACAAATTCCTGCATTTGAAGTTGGTAGAGGTGTTACAATTTTGATTGGGGTCGATTTTTAACGTCCCTCTTTGACCAACCAACCCTGAAAAATAGAAAATTATTCCTTCTTCTCCTTCAAATTCATTAATTCTCACTTCACTTGGACCTCTAAGCATTCAATCCATTATTCTCTCACATTCTCAAGCACTTCCAAAATTTTCAACACTCCATTGTAGCAACAACACTCTGTTAACTCTGCAAAGCAAGTGCGCACCAAGCCATTGCAGCGTGGCCTTGAGTTTTTGTGAGACCTCCCTTCATCGCAGTTGAGGTTGTGGTGATTGTTCAAGCCTTCTTTCTCCTCCATTGGCTAGTGAGCTCTTGGTGGAGGTGGTAACATTTCGCTCTTCTCCTTTGTGATTTGGTTGAGTAGCTTTTTACTATTTTTTACTGTTATTTATATTCCTTCCATCTTTACTTCTTTATCACATATTTCTATCTTGTTGCTATCTGCTTGTCTGTGGAGGTGGAAATACCAAAATAGGGGTCTGACTGAGGTAGACCCTTATACAGCCCCAACAATTTTCACCTCTTTCTTGTGTGCAAGAGAATGTACCTTTGGAGCTAGCTGGCGAACTAGTGCCTTGGTGAGATTATCTCTATCATCTTAGCTCTTATCTATTTACTTTACCATCTTCATTTGTACTTTTCATATGTTATAGTTTTGCTTTGTTCATTTAGAAACAACTAGCTAGGTTGTTAGCTTGCAACTTGTTTTCTGGTGGTTCATACTGTATTCTTTGTCCTCTAGCCATACAAATGCCAGCGCACTTGAGAGACACTAGTGTGCCACGCTATCATCCCAGAATTGCGCTTTCATCTTCAGACAGAGAGCTACCTAAGGTACAATATTGAACCCAAAAATTGGCTTGCCTACCCCCAATTTGGATTTTGGATCTATAGAGTGATTGAGGCACATTATAGTCCTCATCATTCTTGATCCCTATTCCCAAAACATCCCTTTAGAGTGAGGTAAGTTAGGGCAGCCCTCTGCTCTCGGCTCTCTGTGACCTGAGGCGTTGACATGGTTGGTCCCCCCTCTTACATTTTTGGTGAACCTGACGTGAACCATTTTGGTTCCATTTTGCAATATTGAAAGTTCCTTTCCTCGTATTCTAGGAGTGTTGTAGGTGTGAGTGTTGTCAGGCCTTCGCCTTACAACCCAACTTGTGACCCCTAGTAGGCGTAGTTGGAAGGTTCTGAAAGTGTTATGCAATGAAACCTTAATTGGATCATTGTCCTATCTTGCAACCTTTGGCAGGCTTTGTGAGAGTGTCATTCAGTGCATGCGATGGCCTCTTTCCTACATCAACCTATCCCCTTTGTGCAACCTTTGAGCAGTGGTACTGGTATAACCTTCACCTCATAGGATCCATCGATGGGCTTTAATAGAAAACCATCTCCCCTCTACATCCCCACATGAATCAATGAAAACACCGTAGCAAGTGTTCTCATTGATCTGAAATCTCAAGTAAATATCATAACTGAGGAGATCATGCTAATCAACTTTATGCATAAAAATGGGTACGATGCACCTATGAGCACCATCTGCATGCACGACAGACTTTTCGTACCTCCTCTGGGTAGTATTGTCTTGTCAGTTTTGGTTGGACCTAAATCCGTGAATCTTTTTTTCAATATAATCCCAGGGTTTGAACTCTTTAGAGTGAAGCTGGGTATCCCCTGGTTAGTAGCTATGAATGCAGTTCCCTCGATTGTTCACAAATGTTTGAAATTCATTCATGGGGGTTCCATACATGTGATCCACGACACTAGCTATAGACCACCAGTTGAGCATGGTAGTTGCTCCTTAGATTACTCTTGGCTTACGCCCGTTGGTCCTCTTCTGCCTAGGAAGGAACTCTTGTACTAGACTTATCAAAATTACAAGAGAGGGCACTTAATGTCGAGAGTGAGATAACCTCCATCGCCTTATGTTGTTTCACATAGGGCTTGCTTAAATGCTAACAGTGACGTCACCAAGGCATGTAGAAGGGAAGAAGAGAAACGGTCTCGAGATCCTCCTTCTTCCTCTTCTAATGTTTAGCCTAATGCTCCCCCTCGCCCTATTGTGGCACCATCAGATTTTGTTCTATGTTTGCGAGAGAATCCTATGGTGCCCGCTTGGTGGAAGCCTAAGTGTCTCACATTTGAGCTTCTTGTTCTGCCCACAAAGCCTAGGTTCATTCGGTATGGTAGGAAGAAAGGTCCCCGAGGGGAATCCTAATCCTCTATGTCACGGCCTCCGCGGCCTCCCACCGCTCCTGCTCCAAAAGCAGTAAACAGGAAGAGGTCCACTACAAAGGCACTAGAGCTAACTCCCCCCGTTGTTTCTCAACCTACTCCTCCTACTCCCATTCAAGAGCCTATCCCACCGTTAGAAAAAGTTGAAGTGGACACTCCCATGGCTAAGCAGGAGCCTTTTATTCCCTCGTAGCCTTTGATCTCTACCTCAAAGAGCCATAGAAACCACCTTGTGTGTGAGTGCAAGCATCGGCGAAAGGCTCTCACGGCTGAGTAGACCACCTTACAAAGGAAGGAAGAAGAGATGACCACCCCTACTTCAGGGCCTCCTACTGCATCCTCCTCTCTCCTCCCCTCTGCTTTCATTCAACCAAGTATCACTTTCGTCTCGTATTGTGAGTGTTCCTGACTCTAAAATGGTGCAGGTATTCATCGCTCCTTTGATTGAGCCGCCCTTTTTGATGTCCCTTCTAGACATCCCGCCTTTCCCAAAACTCGTGGATATGTCGAACACTTCGGTAGTATCTATTGCAGTTTTCTCCTCCTCTGCACCTCTTGTCTCATTTGTGGGGAATTCACATCCCCCAACAGAGCAGAAGGTGGAGAGTGGTCCTTCCAGAAATAGAGGGTGTAAGAGGAGCCCACCTTCTCCAAAGGGTGGTCCTATGCTGGCTTGTTTCGTCCTAGTAACGAAACCAGCCTGGGCTTCCCCTAAGTTTGTCACTACTCCCGAGTCACTCGGTGAGCCTAGCAATGAACCTTGGGCACAACCCTCCCCGTCTATTGAGGTACGACATGGCACTCCAAAAAAGTGCATGTTTAACTCTCTGGATGACGTTTCGGCCTTGTCAATGATTTTCACAAAATCATTGACCATAGCTCCACAAGAGTCGAATGGAGGAGACCTTGTGGGGCCTTCTTCCTTAGCCCTTGTTGTGGGAGGGTCGAAAGCTCCTCCCCTTAATATTCCAGCACTCCAGGCTCATACTCCTTCCCCTTATGATGATCTAAAGTGGGAAGCGGATGACCTCTTGGTCGATGAGTGTTAGGGGGAGACCTCTTCTTTATCTTTAGATTAGATTTGTGTATTTGTGTGTTGCGATGTGTTCCCCCATGATCGTGCTATGTTTTCCTAGATGACCCTTGTCACCCTTGTTGGTGCTTGGATACAGGCATGGTTTTTGTGTCATGAACCTTCTTCTATTTTTATCATTCTTCCATGTTTGTGATTGTTTTTTTGGTAAATTTGGGACAATGCAAAGCATTGGGGGCATTTAGGGTTCCCTTCCATGTTGACCCAATTTTTTATTTTTACTTTATTTTCTTGTGCATTCTTCACATGGTCTGATATAGTAGGGGGTTGATGAAATTTCATTTTATATACTATTATTATACTTATATATATATATATATATATATGAGCAGTTCTAACCTTGAAATATCAAATCACCCATGTGCCCTTTGTTTGTGATCATCTCTTTTTCGCTCTTTTCTTATCTTTCTCTCTTCTTTGCTTGAGTTTTCCCTTTCATGTGTGACAACACCATTACTTTTATTTTTAGAAAATGTATTTGTTGCCAACAAATCTTTTCTCGAGAATCTTTGCAAACCTTTTCAAAGAATCGCATTCTCGACTTGGACCTAACGGAACGTATTTCCTTCATCATGGGTTTGCAAGCAAAGAACTTGAGAACTTTCCTTTGAGGAGGAAGTAGCTTTGACCTTCCCCTCACAAGGGGGCATCTTCTTCCTTTTGAATTTCTTGATGAAGTGAACATCTTTCAAAAGGATTCCTTGGTGTTGAATCGATTTGAGAAAAAACATCTCTTCTACACTTTCAAATAGTGCATCCCTTGAGTGGACCCCTTTCTTCATACCTGGTTTTGAAGGGACCCCTTTGAAATTTTTCCAACGTGTTGACAGCCTACATGACTGTCAACTTACTTTCCTGCATGGCCACTTTCAGACATGTTCTATTTGCAGGTAAACATGTCACTTTTTAGGTGTGCCTATAAAGCCACTTTTCAACTCTGCGGAGTCTCCTTTTTTGGGATTCCTCCATGTGAGAGATCTTGGAGGACACCTCCCTTGCAAGTCTGTGGACCTGTAAGGAACTTCCTTTAAGCTTCCTCCATGTGAGAGATCTTGGGGGTTGCTCCCTTGCAGATTTGGGGGTCTATAAGGCACTTTTTCTAGGGTTTCCTTCATGTGAGAGATCTTCGAGGACACCTTCCCTGTAGGTCTACGGGCTTGTAGGACACTTTTTCTGAGGTTTCCTTCATGTGAGAGATCTTGGAGGACACCTTCCCTGTAGGTCTGCAAACTTGTAGGGTGCTTTTTTTGGGTTTCTTTCATATTGAGAGATCTTGGAGGACACCTTCCCTGTAGGTCTGCGGGCCTGAAGGGTGCTTTTTCTAGGGTTTCCTTCATGTGAGAGATATTGGAGGAAACCCTCCCTATAGGTTTGCATGTCTGTAGGGCACTTTTTCTAGGGTTTCCTTCATGTGAGAGATCTTGGAGGACACCTTCCCTGCAAGTCTACGGGCTTGTAGGGCGCTTTTTCTAGGGTTTCCTTCATGTGAGAGATCTTGGAGGATTCCTTCCCTGCATGGCTACGGGCCTATAGGGCACTTTTTGTGGGTTTCCTTCACATAAAATATCTTTGAGGACACCATCCTTGTAGGTCTGTGAGCCTCTGAGGTGCTTAATTCTTGGGGCCCTTCATGTGAGAGATCTTGGGGGTCACCTCCTTGTGGGTCTGCAAGCCTATAAGATGCTTTCATTCTACAACTTCATAGTTGTACAGGGCTATGGATTCCTTTTCCTACCTTGCACTTTCGAGCTCACCAGATTGTAGTCTACTTCCTCAATGGTTTAGGTATACATTTCTAACCCTACTAACTCTTTGATCTACTTTATCGAAGCACTCATTAGTATTCATGCTCACTAAAGTGGGTGCAAAATGTATAAGAGCGAATTTGCACCCCTTACGTAAATTCCCATTTTACACATCTTCACCTTAGAAAACCAAATCCAAAGGCGAAATTCCACATCAACAAGCTACCTTCCTTCCACTTGGCATCTATCCTTTGTCTTGATAGTAGAATATTTGTCAAGGATGCGCACGCAACGCGCAAATGTCCGCATAGCGCGCTTACCTCCCTGATGGATTCTTGCATTTGAAGTTGGCAGAGGCACTACACTTTCGATTAGGGTTAATTTGTAACATCCCTCTTCGACCAATCGACCCCGAAAATGGAAGATTCTTCATTCTTCTCCTTCAAATTCATTCATTTTCACTTCACTTGGACCTCTAAGCATTCAATCCATTATTCTCTCACATTCTCAATCACTTCTAGCACTTTCAACACTCCATTGCAGCAACAACACTCTGTCAACCCCACAAAGAAAGTGTGAAGCAATCCATTGCAGCATGGGCTTGAGGTTTTGCGAGACCTCCCTTCATCGCAGTTGAGGTTGTGGTGATTGTTCAAGCCTTCTTTCTCCTCCATTGGCTAGTGAGCTCTTGGTGGAGGTGGTAATGTTTCGCTCCTCTCCTTTGTGATTTGGTTGAGTAGCTCTTTACTATTTTGTAGTGTTATTTGCATTCCTTCTGTAAACGGTGATTTTGGATTGCCCTCACAATTCTTTGCTCCTCCTAGGGTTTTCCACCTAAAAGGAGAAAGGGAATTGGATGGGGTCCAAAATGCAAAGGTTTACACTCAAATTTTATATAAATGAGATGTATTATGTCTAATTAAGGTGCTCTAATGCTCTAATCTGAAAATGAAATGATCTAATGATGTAGAACCTAAGAAATATGAAGTGCTAGAAAATACACTGTGATATGTAAACATGAACTAAATGACCTAGAAATGCAAATAAAACCAAATAGAAAGTTGTAAGACAAAAGTTGTGCACCTAGAAATGTGTTGCAGACTTGAAGCAACTCTGAAATTCTTGAAATTCTGATTTTTAAGCCAAGTGGGACTAAGTCAGTAGGCTGGGCGATTTAGTCCCAGTTTAGGGAAACTTCCCAAAAATTTGTTTCTGCCAAGTGGGTGTCCAAATCTACAAATATTTCCAAAAAATAGGTTCAGTGGGACTAAGTTACCAGTAGTGGCGACTTAGTCCACTTCTAAATTTCTAAAAATTCAGAAGTGGAAATGGAAGCCCTAGGTCTGCACTCTGGTTTCCCACATGTGTCCACTTCTGAAACTCTAATTTTTGGGCCTGAAGGTGACTTTTTGTTGATACTTTGTCTAGGTCAACAAAGAGATGTCTTCAATGAGTCTTCAACCTAATCTTCAATGATCTTCAAACCCTCAAAGTGCCTAAATCTGCAAACACACAAAGAGCGAAGGAGAAAATGTTGATTGTTAAGGCATGGGGGTTTGCCTTTGGTCAAACCCCTTTTTAGGTAATTAAACCAAAATTAAGAAACAAAGTAATGAAGCATGAAACAATGGAAATATTACCTTTCCATGGTGATAGATCTTGAATTTTTGTAGCAATAGTTGAAGAATCTGCCCTTGAATGTCTTAGGAAGCTATCTTAATGTCTTGCAATGATAAAACCCTAGCTTGCTTGACTTGAGAACATGATGAGTGATGAGTTATGAATTAAGATGAGTTAGGATATTGAAAAATGAGGGGAAAAAAACCCTTATTTATACACAATAATGTCTAAATTCCCAAAAATACCTCATCACAGGCCGACCTTAGGTCTTAAAGAATAAAACCTGAAAAAAATTTGAATTAATTTTTATTGTTGTTACATATGGGACTAAGTCACCCAAGGTGGCGACTTAGTCCACCTAGGCAATTTTGAGTGGATTTCGGAGATTAAGATGTATTAAATGTTGTTTATCAGGTTCTTCAACAAGACACTTAATTAAGGCATGTAAGTGCATAAAGGGGTCATTTAAAGCATAAGAAAGGTGTAAATATTGATGACAAGCCTAGGAAAGTGTGAAATTTTGTTACAAGACTTTGAAATAGGTATTGGTAGGGTTATTTAGGTGAATTATAACATTATGGTCCTAGAAAAGTGTGAAGATGTGTTACAACACCTTACAACACTTGCAAGACATCAATAAATGTATTTTATTCAATTTGCACTGGCCCAAGACCTAGTGTGGATGTGTAGACACCTCACAACACCAAATTGGACTTAATGAGTCCTTTATTTGGTGTTTTGAGGTGTCTACACATCCACACTAGGTCTTGGGCCCTTGCAAATTGAATAAAATACATTTATTGATGTCTTGCAAGAGTGTTGTAGGGTGTTGTAACACATCTTCACACTTTTCTAGGACCATAATGTTATAATTCACCTAAATAACCCTACCAAGACCTATTTCAAAGTGTTTTAAAGTCTTGTAACAAAATTTCACACTTTCCTAGGCTTGTCATCAATATTTACACCTTTATTATGCTTTAAATGACCCCTTTATGCACTTACAAGCCTTAATTAAGTGTCTTGTTGAAGAAGAACCCAATAAACAACATTTAATACATCCTAATCTCTGACATCCACTCAAAATTTCCCAGGTGGACTAATTTGCCACCTTGGGTGACTTAGTCCCATATGGAACAAAAATAAAAATTAAATCATTTTTTTTTGGGTTTTTATTCTTTAAGACCTAAGGTCGGCCTGTGATGAGGTATTTTTTAGAATTTAAGCATAATTGTGTATAAATAAGGGTTTTTTCCCCCTCATTTTTCAATATCCTAACTCATCTTAATTCATAACTCATCACTCATCATGTTCTCAAGTCAAGCAAGCTAGGGTTTTATCATTGCAAGACATTAATTAAGATAGCTTCCTAAGACATTCAAGGGAAGATTCTTCAACTATTGCTACATAAATTCATGATCTATCACCATGGAAAGGTACTAACTCCATTGTTTCATGATTCATTACTTTTTTTCTTCATTT
>VDFB02281492.1:761442038-761489537 GCA_007258455.2 Sequoia sempervirens | reverse complement strand
TCTTAATCAATGGCCAAGAATAAAAGATGTAGGTATGGAATAGGGTTAGGGAAAGGTTGATGAAGTAAAAAAAACCTCATCGATATAATGACCTAAATACTTAACCTCACATCTTTCAGTCATCCTTACCCTGCCAATTAATTGTGTTTAGGATAAGTAATTGCTTTCTTTTTGTGAAAAGGTGTACAAACTTTATTTCTTGAAATAAATTGAAATAAGATAACCCACATTGACTTAATGGTTTAGTTTTTAAGCATTGCACAGGTCAATTACCACAATTGATTATCATGCCAGTAAAAGAAATTCAATGTAGACTTCAACACCATTGAAGACAAACACTGAAGAATGGGTGTTAAAACTTTAGGAGAATGCATGATGGATCGAGTTTTTGTAGTTTTTGTTATTTTCAGTTTGAAGACTTTATGGCCCGTCTCGAGCCCTTTAATGTTTTATTTCATGGGCTTTAAAGTCCATTAGTTTGTTAAAAACTAGTTGAATACTTTACCAATTGAAATATAGGATTTTGTTAGTTGTTCTTATATAAATATGTAAATGTTGGAAGCAATGATATACAAAAGAATATCATTATGTTGTTACTATGTTTTCTAAGATACACTCTTAATATGAATAAAATGAGTTTTTCCCATCACCTTTGGAGTTACTGAGTGATGTGAATGAAGTTATTTTGAATGAAGTAATTTTGGAGTTACCATTGTATGTGATTTGAGCTAGGCATAGGAGCACCCGAGAGTTGGTCACTCAAGGGACTGTGGATTAGATAGATAAGTATTCTACTTTTAATTCTATTACTTTCATTTAGTAAATGATAATTGGAATTGAAGTCTATTTTTACGTGTGTAATTTTGTCAAGATTAATCTTGCAAGTTGTAGTTGAGTATGTGATCTTTAAGTTCTATTGTTTGAAGTTTCAGAGCATCTCTTTTCATTTGTTAGTTTCAGATTGTTAAATCATTTTCTGTTAATTGTTAAGATTGTTGTCTTTTGTTAGATCGATGTTTCATAGTTTCTTTACAAGCTTTTCTTCTTTAGAAATTTATACATTTCTTAGTTTAATCATTTCCATGCTTTCTAGTTTAATCGTTATTCTTTTTAGGTTCATAATTTTTCTGCTTTCTAGTCTAGTTATTTCAAGCTTTCTAGATAAATGATTTCTTGCTTTCTATGTTTAGTGGCCTCTTAGTTTAGAGTTTCATTTCAGCTGTTCCAACATTTAGAAAACCCGAGAGGGATAGTCAAGATGCCTTCTATTGCATATATCCTTCAAACACTACCCAGTTGATATATTAATGTATTCAACAACTAAAGTGTTAGGACCTAACGACAGCCTATCACTTTTTGGCATCGTTGTTAGGGAGTCTTATTTTTCTAGTGTTAGTAGGAGATACCTTGAATACCTCTTTTAGGGACAAAAACAATCCTTTGGCTTATTTTTCTGCATGGTTAGGAAACAAGGCCCCCATGGAATATTTATACCAAAACCCCCCCCAATTGATGTACCAACCACAAGTAGGGAGGAAGGAAACTCATATCAAGAACTTACTGAGGAATTGACTAAGTAGGGTCAACCTGAGACCTTCCCACATACC
The DNA here is from genome assembly GCA_007258455.2 of Sequoia sempervirens. NCBI lineage: Eukaryota > Viridiplantae > Streptophyta > Pinopsida > Cupressales > Cupressaceae > Sequoia > Sequoia sempervirens. The sequence goes on along the minus strand of VDFB02281492.1, from coordinate 761,487,930 downwards.
CCAGAAAGAGAACACATAGTTGTAGAGGAATGTATACCTTTGTAAACTCCAGAGCCTCGCCCAACTAAGTAAATTTTTGAAGAGGACCAAATTCCCTTCAACATCATGGGTGACTGTAGAAATGTCACTAACCCTCCACCACCACGCACATTCACTTATCCTATTGCTATTGATGCAGATGATGACATGACCATGAAAAATATCTCACCAGCCTTCTTGCTAACTTTTTGAGGCTTATTTTTTGAAGACCTTGACCAATTTCTATTTGAGTTTAAAGTCTTGTGTCAGACATATGACTACAAGAGTGATAACTAGAAACTAAAGCTTTTTCCCTCTACTTTGAAAGACTCAACCATGCATTGGTTTCAGTTGATAACCTCATAGGATGAAATAGAGTCTGCCTTTTTGGAAAAATACCAAATTTACTGTAGGATCAGTGATAGGAAAGAAGAACTGTTCAAAATAAGGAAAAATGAGGATGAAATTCTAGAGGATTACCTAGACAAGTTTATCTTCTTATCTAAGCGATGTGGCAGAGAAGTCATAAGTCTTGATATTCTGAAGACCCTATTCCTTAAGGGTCTCGATGACGAAGCTCAAAGGAGCTTGGATTAGATGGGAAAAGGAGATGTGTCCCAACTAGGGCTTGATGATATTACTGAATTATGTTGGAATTTCTCTTGTACCCGAGGAGGTATCCGAAAGTCTACTTTCTTTGAAGGTTCCAATGAAATAGGAAAACTACATGAAGAGATAGCCAACCTCAAGACTAATATTCTTGTTCAGCTAAACACCACGTTAGATGGCATACAGGCTAAAATGTGAAATCCTAAGACTTTGTCCATTTACTACCCCAGGTGTCGAAACAAACATTTGCTAAGGGAATGCCCTTTGGAAAAATTTGGAAAATTTGATATTTTTCAAGTTTGCGACAAGAGTCACCCCACTGATCAGTGTGAGATTTTGAACGCCATCAAGAATTCTAAGAAAAGAACACCTCCAGTTGAGGAAGAGATCAACGTTGTAAATCAAAGAACTAGAGGGAATTTTTCCTATGGCCAAAATTCAAACCCTAATTGGAGATCTCCAACCAACTGGAATAATAATCAATGGGAAGCACTCTGGCCTCAGGCACCACCTCCAACACCACCTAATTGGGGAACTTATCCTTGGGGACCACATGAATGGGAAAATCAATCTTGGGGCAATCCTCAGTGGCCTAACCAGTCTCAACAACAGTGGTATCCTCAAAATCATGTTCCTCGATGGAATCAACTTCAACATCAGTTTTATACTAGTCCTAGAAGGATTCCTACTCAACAATAGAATATTTTACCACCTCCCCAGAATACTCAACAAAATGAACAAGTTAACCAACCACAACTTCCAATGCAACTTGTTCTGAACCCAAAGAACAACCGCCAAAATACTCCAGTGTATTCCACAAAATAGGACAATGTTACTAGACTTAACACAATACACTATGGAAACTTGCAATTGAGGTTTGGGAAAACACTTTCGCAGCTGACTATTGAAGAAATTATGGATGAACCTATTAAGAAGTTTGTTGAGACAAATACAACAATGCCCACATCTATTGAACAAGCCCCAGAAACTACTCAAAACAAGCTCGACCCGCCATCTTTAGTTGGAGCTTTCGACCTACCTCTAGAGGAGGGGGGTCAGTCTCCAACTAATCCTTTACAGGATTCCACTCCCAAAGACAATTAAAGTGCCCTTTCTAGAGCCTCTAAAACCAATCACCATGAAAGATACTCTGGAAATGTCCACATCTACCAAAACTGTGTTGATACATGAAATTAAACAATTGTAGATTAAAGTTCCTTTGCTACAAGAAATTAAGGAGATTCTTGAGTTGAACCAACTGATCAAACAGTTGTATATCAAAACTCTAGGGAGGAAACCAAAATCAATAAATACTATCCACATAAATGGTTATCTAGCTGACTTGTTGGCTAGAAAGACCACTAATCTAAAATATGACGATCCAGGTAGTCCACTTATAACAGTAACAGTTAATGAGGTAGCAATACCTAATGCTTTGGTGGACCTTGGAGCAGCCATTAATGTAATGACTTTTGATGTGATGGAAAATTTGGGACAACTGATTTACATCCCACAACTACAGTCTCAAACGGCAAACCAATCCATAGCCATTCCCAAGGGAGTCATTGAAAATGTTCTTGTTAAGATGGATGGATGGGAATATCTAGTAGATTTTCAAATAATTCAGTCCCTTACACCTAAAGATAGTTATCCAATAATTCTCGGAAGACCATGGCTGGCTACTATTGTAGCCAAAATTGACTGCAGAGAGGGAGGAATGACCATTTCACATGGTCCTAATAGTAAACATTTATTTTTGTATCCTCTTGCCAAGCCTGTCGAACATAATAAAGTATGGGTTGATGAACTAGAAAGTCCCAACGGATAGGAAAATTTGGCTTCACTGGCCATCGTAGTCATCAAACAGCATGGTGAAGAATTAGAGGATGAATTGGAAAACAAAATGGAAAATATTACTATGGATTTGAGTGGTGAGGAGTGACGGATCTAGAAGAGATCCTAGGACACCCAATCAATGTAGACCACACAGAATTTGATAATCCCAGTTTCATGGGATTACCTTGTCCTTTAATGAACTTAGTTCCAAAAATGCACCATTTCTTTGCAGACGTTGCTAGACTTCATAAAACCATACCTCATAGTTGTCCTCTTAACACCTTGACAAGGCCCATGTACACTATCACATCCAACCATATGGGAGTTAAAACCATTATGTTGCTGCTAGGAAATACTTTGAACATTAACAGTTGGTTGACTAAGCCAGAAGAACACAAATTATTTAATACCCTGATGAATAGATCTTAAAATTTTGCTTGGGACTATATAGATATGAGAGGAATACACCCAAGTGTGTGTACTCATCATTTCTATACTGAGGATGTTCGACCTATTCACCAACCACAATGGAGACTCAATCCTGCCTTGAAAGATATCGCTACAACCGAAATTGAGAAACTCCTACAAGTGGAGTTTATTTATCTGATTTCTGATAGTAAATAGGTGTCACCTTTGGTTGTGGTTCCAAAGAAAAATGGAAAGTGGAGAGTGTGTGTATACTATAGGGAACTTAACAAAGCAACACGCAGAGATTATTTTCCTCTACCATTTGTAGACCAGGTGTTGGATAACTTGGCTGGGAGGAAATATTTTTCATTTATGGACGGATTTAGTGGCTACAACCAAATACAAGTAGCAATAGAAGACTAGGATAAGATGAATTTTACCTTCCCTTGGGGGAAATTTTCATATCAAGGGATCAAGAGATTACAAAATTGATAATGCAAATAGAGAAAAAAGACAAGGTCATTGAGTAGTTGCAATATCAAATACAACAATGGAATCAGGAAAGCAAGCAACATATGGTTGATTTGTCTAAGAAAGAAAAGCACATCCAAGGTTTGAAAAATAATTTTATGCAAATTTTTAATGCTTTTGAAGAAGAAAGGAACAAGCAGAGAATTGAACTTAATGCTTCTATGAGTAGAATTGTGGAGTTAAAACAGGACTTGCAGGAATGTGACACCAAACCAATAATGGAATCTAAGGGAACACAAACTGAACCAACTGTTTTAGAATGGTTCTAGGTACGTATCCCTCCATTATTGATGAAATGGATGGAGAGATGCTACTTCCTGAGGGATGTAGAATTTGAAAATGATAGGCTGAAAAAGGAGTTAGTATTGTTAAAAGAATCATTTCACAAAGTTTATAGAGCTAAACAAGATGCTTGTCAAATAAGTGAGCTATTGTTGGCTTGTAGAAGACCATCTAGGTTGTATTCTATGTTCCTCAATGAACAAATCCTAAGATGGAAGTTACTTAGGATTCACAATAACCAGTTGCATGATCCTGATGATAAAGAATTTGTCAAGATATTTGTTGAGTCAACTCCTGATCAGCGGGATTTATTATGTGAATTCTTTGTCTATAATTTTCTCTTGGAAGATTATACAAATTTTTATGTTAACCTCATTGATATAATGAACTAAATACTTAACCTCATATCTTCCAGCCATCCTTACCCTACCAATTAATTGTCTTTAGGATAAGTAATTGCTTTCTTTTTGTGAAAAGGTGTACAAACTTTATCTCTTGAAATTAATTAAAATAAGCTAACTCGCATTGACTTAATGGTTTAGTTTTGAAGCATTGCACAAGTCAATTACCACAATCGGTTATCATGCTAGTCAAAGAGATTCAACACAGACTTCAAAACCATTGAAGATGAGCACTAAAGAATGGGTGCCGAAACTTTAGGAGAATGCATGATGGACCGAGTTTTTTTAGTTTATGTTATTTTCAGTTTGAAGACTTTATGGCTCGTCTCGAGCCCTTTAATGTTTTATGTCATGGGATTTAAAGTCTGGTAGTTTTTTAAAAATCAATTGAAGACTTTACCAATTGAAATATAGGATTTTGTAAGTTCTTATATAAATATGTAGTTGTTGGAAGCAATGGTATACAGAAGAATATTGTTATGTTGTCACTATGTTTTCTAAGTTACACTCTTAATATGAATAAAATGAGTTTTTCCCATCATTTTTCGAGTTATTGAGTAATGTGAATGAAGTTATTTTGAATGAATTAATTTTGGAGTTACCAGTGTATGTGATCTAAGCTAGGCGTAGGAGCACCCGAGAGTTGGCCACTCGAGGGACTATAGATTAGATAGATAAGTATTCTACTTTTAATTATGTTACTTTCATTTAGTAAATGATAATTGGAATTGAATTTTATTTTCATGTGTGTAGTTATGTCAAGATTAATCCTACAGGTTGTAGTTGAGTCTGTGATCTTTAAGTTCTATTGTCTGAAGTTTCGGAGCACCTCTTTTCATTTGTTAGTTTCAAATTGTTAAATCATTTTTTGTTAATTGTTAAGATTGTTATCTTTTGTTAGATTGAAGTTTCATAGTTTCTTTACAAGCTTTTCTTCTTGATCAATTTACATGTTTCTTAGTTTAATCATTTCCATGATTTCTAGTTTAATCATTATGCTTTTTAGGTTCATAATTTTCTGCTTTCTAGTCTAGTTATTTCAAGCTTTCTAGATAAATGATTTCCTACTTTCTAAGTTTAGTGGCCTCTTAGTTTCGAGTTTCATTTCAGCCGTTCCAACATTTAGAAAACCCGAGAGAGATAGTCAAGATGTCTTCTATTACATACAGCGTTTAAACACTACCCGGTCGATATATTAATGTATTCAACAACTAAGTGTTAGGACCTAGCAACAACCTATCAAAGGTTATAATGATTGACAGTCAAGATTAAATTATAAATAATTTAATCAAGGGTGAAGGTTAATTGAGACATGGATTGATAAAAACTTGATGTGGAGGATAAGGTTGGAAATGATAAAGAGGTGAGAAGGGACATTAAATAATATTAAAATTATTTAATTCAGGTGGCCAATGAAAAATTAAATAATAAAAATATTATTCAATTATAGAAGAATGTGACAAAGAAAATCATTTTGAATTAAATAATGACTTAATTCAAAATTCAAAAGAGTGGACCAAATTAAATAAATAAAATTTATTAATTTATGAGAGAAGAGGCTAATGAATAATTGAATAATTAAAATAATTATTTAATTATAGTGGAAAGTGGCATAAAAATTAAATAAATAAGAATTTATTTAATTTTAGAAAGAAAGGGACTTAATTAGTGGCGTAATTAAATAAATAAAATTTATTTAATTAATCAAGGAAGAATAAATATTAGAAATGAATTAATTAAATAATTAAAATTATTTAATTAATAGAAGACTTATGACTTTAGAAAATAATTAAACAATTAAAATTATTTAATTATCAAAGATGAAAGAGGAAATGATGGGGAATTTAGAAGTCGCAAGACTAGGACAATTTTTAGTGTCTACATTTTGCCCCTCTTTGATACAATGTAGTTTATCATGTTGTGTCAAAGAAATTTAGTCAAAATGTACCCTAGTGACAGCAGGGTAAACCTATGCCCCCTTGAAATTGTTTTGTAAATTTTCAAAAAATTTGAAAATTGTTTTGAAAGTCAAATTAATAGTCTAAAATGCCATGGTGACAAAAGAAATGAGTTTCAAGACCTTCGGGGTGTACAAAATGAAGTGTCAAAGCTTTGAAAAAGTGCAGCCAGCACAAACCCTAGTAAAAACCCTAATTTTTAGGAGGTATAAATAGGAAATTAGGAGGTCAAAGGGCTCATTTTGCAGATTTGGAGATTGAGGATTGAGGATCTCTGAGACAAGATGCCACCTATTCCCCACATCGAGCGCAGAGCATATCGCGTGTGGACCTTCAGATTACCAGAGGGCGCAAGAGAGTCAGTAAGTAGCTATAAAACCACCTTGTCAATTTTTTAATTCACACATTTCTAGACACTAGGAAAAATTGACAACCAATTGTGTTGCTTCACGTTAGCCACAAGTTCTATCGCAATCGATGCAATTGCCATCATTAGTTATGTTTTTGTTTTGGGCCCAATATTTTTTTGTCATTTAGAGTGCTTTGGGAATTTGTGTTCTTGCTTGTCATTTTGAGTTCACCTTTGTCAATGAGAGCTTTTTCATGGATGATCCCTTTTTTTACTAGATCGGAAAATGAGGTGCAACATTGCATTCTTAGGTCATGTCTCAATTTGGAGTTAAGGTTTTCTATGAACATGACTACCTTTTGTTTTTTTGGTATCTCAACTAGACATCGACAAGCCAAACTTCTCCACCACTGAAAGAAGGTGACAAAATTTTCTCCTTCATCTTGTGTAGTGTGACACAAGGTGGCTATTGTGATCCCATTGTCAATGTTAATGTTCAATAAAATTTTCAGCTAGTTCGCCCCATGTCCTTATGCCAGTCGGTAGTTGAGAAAACTATTCAAGTGTTATGCCAGTAAGACTTTGCGGAAAGAGTCTCATGAGATATGTGGGGTCGTATGCAATGTCTATACAAGTTGTGGAAAATTCCCTTATGTGCTCAATAGGATTACACTTCCCGTTTTACTTAGGAAAGTTTGGTATAACATAGCCATGTGGGAAGGGTGGCATATATAAACTCTTGTTAAAGGGAAACGGACATAAATATTTTGTCAAGTAGGTCTTTTTGCTAGACATTTGCATGTTGTCCATTTGTTGTTGAAGGGCCAACATTTGTGTTTGCAAAATATCCACTTGGGTTAATGATGTGTTTTGTGTGTTGTTTGGGTCTATGTAGGCATGTTGAAATCCAATGTTATGTGATGATTTTTGGTTTAATGTGTCGGTGTAAGATGGTTTTTTGTTTGGTATATTGGAGGTGTATGATGTATTTTGGTTTGGTATATGTTGGTTAGGAATTTGAATGTTATGGAGTGTATTGGATTGGGTGTGTCCTAAGCTTGTAGAAGCATGACCATGTGGATTACCAAATTGTGTGAAAGGCCCTTGGTTTCCATGTGGAAGTATGTGCCCTGATTGAGATGTAGTACTGTGTTGTGAGATCCCTATGTTTGGTATTGCATTTATTGTGTTGATAGTAATTTTAGGCCTTTTAGTTGCATGATTTGTGTCGCATGGACTTGATGACGATGCTCCTATGGTAAATGTGTTGAATAGGAAAACTAAGAGGGGGGGTGAATCAGTTGTCATAGAAGTAGACATTTAATTCAATCACTGAAACTAACACTTAAAACTGCTTAAATGATTAATCATCAAATGCCAATGCAGAAACTCAAATCCAACACATAAACACAATAACACTAGATTTACATGGAAAAACCAATGAGGGAAAAACCACTGTGAGGATTAACTCACACTATAGAGAATATCAAAACCAATTACAAAAAGGCTCATTGCTTGAAATAAGGACTCACTGTCTGAAACAAGGACTCGCTGTCCAAAACAAGGACTCACTATCCAATAGGGCTACAATCTGGAGGGCTCACTGCCATAGAGATACAAAGAAGACTTGTTACAGAGAGACTACAATCCCAATGCAACAAAGGATTCCACCACAATCACTCAATAAACTTGCATGAATGAAAGAGTCCACCTTCTACTCACTGCATCCAAAAACTCACCATTAAGCTTCGCACTAATCTCCCACACTCGCAACACACACACTTATTAAATAGAATTAATGTCCCACCAAACTGCACTTCCTCTTTTCTCTTATCACTCTTCTTCTTTGCTCTTGTATATTTTCCATCACTAACTCATCTTGCATTTATACCATCTTCAACTTTGAAACATTTCCAAAGTTGGCCATCCAAATCCAAATTCAAATTAGATCGGTGTCAAAACATCATACAGTGGAATTAGAATGAGGGTGACCCAAACACGCGCTTCATAGGGACCCAAATAGATCCAACACACTTCATCATTCTCGAAAGTAGTATTTCACACAAGGTCAGCCAAACTAGTGTAAAACACATAGAACCATTAAGCACGAATTTTCCAAATGCCGAAATTAACTTCAATATAATCAGAGTAACTCAACTCTAGAACCGCTCCCCATAAGACTTCATCAAAGAGAAATCTGAACAACATTTCTCCTGGACCTCAATCAAAAACACAAAAAACCACAATTCACAACTAGTAAACACAGCTTGCACTGTACAATGAACCAACAGACAAAATTTTGAATATACCACCTTCTAACAACCATGAAAAACATATCTGAACTGCACAACCATAGGAGCAAATCCGGACCAAAACCCAGAGCAACCACTGAACACATGCAACATCTCTTTATTACAATTTTCTCAATATCCTCGACATATACAGCCAACAACAACTAGTGGATAACCAGTTGACCAGTCGATATCAATGAAAACACCTTCAATTTTTCCATTCTTGTAACAATCTCCCCCTTTTTCATTGATGCAACACATGATGTGAAAACCATCAAAGACAACATACAAGCTCTGAATACACTTTTCTATTTCTCCCCCTTAGAAGATAATTTCTTATATGCTTCTTCTCCCAATCTTCTTTTCCTTTTTCACATTATTCTTCTCCCCCTTTGACATCAATGGAAAAGGAAAAAGAATATTTTACATTGATTTCTCCTTTGACATGAAATCAGAATACTCATAATGACAAAACCTAATACTACCTGCTCCCCCTAAGAGGTAGCCACCAAAACATCAACGCAAAAGAAAGATAGATCCATAGATCCATAGGACTGATGCATCTCCATATGCATCTAGTTGAAGAAAGGAGGGGAAATAACCCCTAACTTCTCCCAGAGATACCCAAAAGTATCTTCAAGAAGAGCCTTTGTGAAAATATCAGCAACCTAATCCTTGATTGGAACATACTCAAGCTTTACTTTATTCTCCATGACCTTCTCTCTCAAGAAATGATATCTAATAGATACATGCTTCATCCTCGAGTGCATCATAGGAATCTTTGAAATGTTAACTACACTTGTATTATCACAGAAAATAGAAATGGGATCATCATATACCACTGTGATATCTTTCAATGTTTGTTTCATCCATAGAACTTGTGTACAGCAAGATGCAACAACAATATACTCAACTTCAGTATTAGACAAGGAGACTGAATCTTGCTTCTTACTCAACCATGCCACCAATCTACATCCAAGAAAGAATGCATCACAACTTGTACTTTTCCTATCATCTACACATCTAGCCCAATCTACATCTGTATAGGCATGTATAGGAGTGAATTTGCACCCCTTACGCAAATTCCCCTTTTACACATCCTCACCTTAGAAAACCAAATCCGAAGGCAAAATTCCACATCAACAAGCTACCTTCCTTCCACTTGGCATATGTCCTTTGTGTCGGTACAAGAATATCTTTCAGGGACATGTGTGGTGCGCAAACATTTGTGTGGCGCGCTTACATCCCTGACAAATTCCTGCATTTGAAGTTGGTAGAGGTGTTACAATTTTGATTGGGGTCGATTTTTAACGTCCCTCTTTGACCAACCAACCCTGAAAAATAGAAAATTATTCCTTCTTCTCCTTCAAATTCATTAATTCTCACTTCACTTGGACCTCTAAGCATTCAATCCATTATTCTCTCACATTCTCAAGCACTTCCAAAATTTTCAACACTCCATTGTAGCAACAACACTCTGTTAACTCTGCAAAGCAAGTGCGCACCAAGCCATTGCAGCGTGGCCTTGAGTTTTTGTGAGACCTCCCTTCATCGCAGTTGAGGTTGTGGTGATTGTTCAAGCCTTCTTTCTCCTCCATTGGCTAGTGAGCTCTTGGTGGAGGTGGTAACATTTCGCTCTTCTCCTTTGTGATTTGGTTGAGTAGCTTTTTACTATTTTTTACTGTTATTTATATTCCTTCCATCTTTACTTCTTTATCACATATTTCTATCTTGTTGCTATCTGCTTGTCTGTGGAGGTGGAAATACCAAAATAGGGGTCTGACTGAGGTAGACCCTTATACAGCCCCAACAATTTTCACCTCTTTCTTGTGTGCAAGAGAATGTACCTTTGGAGCTAGCTGGCGAACTAGTGCCTTGGTGAGATTATCTCTATCATCTTAGCTCTTATCTATTTACTTTACCATCTTCATTTGTACTTTTCATATGTTATAGTTTTGCTTTGTTCATTTAGAAACAACTAGCTAGGTTGTTAGCTTGCAACTTGTTTTCTGGTGGTTCATACTGTATTCTTTGTCCTCTAGCCATACAAATGCCAGCGCACTTGAGAGACACTAGTGTGCCACGCTATCATCCCAGAATTGCGCTTTCATCTTCAGACAGAGAGCTACCTAAGGTACAATATTGAACCCAAAAATTGGCTTGCCTACCCCCAATTTGGATTTTGGATCTATAGAGTGATTGAGGCACATTATAGTCCTCATCATTCTTGATCCCTATTCCCAAAACATCCCTTTAGAGTGAGGTAAGTTAGGGCAGCCCTCTGCTCTCGGCTCTCTGTGACCTGAGGCGTTGACATGGTTGGTCCCCCCTCTTACATTTTTGGTGAACCTGACGTGAACCATTTTGGTTCCATTTTGCAATATTGAAAGTTCCTTTCCTCGTATTCTAGGAGTGTTGTAGGTGTGAGTGTTGTCAGGCCTTCGCCTTACAACCCAACTTGTGACCCCTAGTAGGCGTAGTTGGAAGGTTCTGAAAGTGTTATGCAATGAAACCTTAATTGGATCATTGTCCTATCTTGCAACCTTTGGCAGGCTTTGTGAGAGTGTCATTCAGTGCATGCGATGGCCTCTTTCCTACATCAACCTATCCCCTTTGTGCAACCTTTGAGCAGTGGTACTGGTATAACCTTCACCTCATAGGATCCATCGATGGGCTTTAATAGAAAACCATCTCCCCTCTACATCCCCACATGAATCAATGAAAACACCGTAGCAAGTGTTCTCATTGATCTGAAATCTCAAGTAAATATCATAACTGAGGAGATCATGCTAATCAACTTTATGCATAAAAATGGGTACGATGCACCTATGAGCACCATCTGCATGCACGACAGACTTTTCGTACCTCCTCTGGGTAGTATTGTCTTGTCAGTTTTGGTTGGACCTAAATCCGTGAATCTTTTTTTCAATATAATCCCAGGGTTTGAACTCTTTAGAGTGAAGCTGGGTATCCCCTGGTTAGTAGCTATGAATGCAGTTCCCTCGATTGTTCACAAATGTTTGAAATTCATTCATGGGGGTTCCATACATGTGATCCACGACACTAGCTATAGACCACCAGTTGAGCATGGTAGTTGCTCCTTAGATTACTCTTGGCTTACGCCCGTTGGTCCTCTTCTGCCTAGGAAGGAACTCTTGTACTAGACTTATCAAAATTACAAGAGAGGGCACTTAATGTCGAGAGTGAGATAACCTCCATCGCCTTATGTTGTTTCACATAGGGCTTGCTTAAATGCTAACAGTGACGTCACCAAGGCATGTAGAAGGGAAGAAGAGAAACGGTCTCGAGATCCTCCTTCTTCCTCTTCTAATGTTTAGCCTAATGCTCCCCCTCGCCCTATTGTGGCACCATCAGATTTTGTTCTATGTTTGCGAGAGAATCCTATGGTGCCCGCTTGGTGGAAGCCTAAGTGTCTCACATTTGAGCTTCTTGTTCTGCCCACAAAGCCTAGGTTCATTCGGTATGGTAGGAAGAAAGGTCCCCGAGGGGAATCCTAATCCTCTATGTCACGGCCTCCGCGGCCTCCCACCGCTCCTGCTCCAAAAGCAGTAAACAGGAAGAGGTCCACTACAAAGGCACTAGAGCTAACTCCCCCCGTTGTTTCTCAACCTACTCCTCCTACTCCCATTCAAGAGCCTATCCCACCGTTAGAAAAAGTTGAAGTGGACACTCCCATGGCTAAGCAGGAGCCTTTTATTCCCTCGTAGCCTTTGATCTCTACCTCAAAGAGCCATAGAAACCACCTTGTGTGTGAGTGCAAGCATCGGCGAAAGGCTCTCACGGCTGAGTAGACCACCTTACAAAGGAAGGAAGAAGAGATGACCACCCCTACTTCAGGGCCTCCTACTGCATCCTCCTCTCTCCTCCCCTCTGCTTTCATTCAACCAAGTATCACTTTCGTCTCGTATTGTGAGTGTTCCTGACTCTAAAATGGTGCAGGTATTCATCGCTCCTTTGATTGAGCCGCCCTTTTTGATGTCCCTTCTAGACATCCCGCCTTTCCCAAAACTCGTGGATATGTCGAACACTTCGGTAGTATCTATTGCAGTTTTCTCCTCCTCTGCACCTCTTGTCTCATTTGTGGGGAATTCACATCCCCCAACAGAGCAGAAGGTGGAGAGTGGTCCTTCCAGAAATAGAGGGTGTAAGAGGAGCCCACCTTCTCCAAAGGGTGGTCCTATGCTGGCTTGTTTCGTCCTAGTAACGAAACCAGCCTGGGCTTCCCCTAAGTTTGTCACTACTCCCGAGTCACTCGGTGAGCCTAGCAATGAACCTTGGGCACAACCCTCCCCGTCTATTGAGGTACGACATGGCACTCCAAAAAAGTGCATGTTTAACTCTCTGGATGACGTTTCGGCCTTGTCAATGATTTTCACAAAATCATTGACCATAGCTCCACAAGAGTCGAATGGAGGAGACCTTGTGGGGCCTTCTTCCTTAGCCCTTGTTGTGGGAGGGTCGAAAGCTCCTCCCCTTAATATTCCAGCACTCCAGGCTCATACTCCTTCCCCTTATGATGATCTAAAGTGGGAAGCGGATGACCTCTTGGTCGATGAGTGTTAGGGGGAGACCTCTTCTTTATCTTTAGATTAGATTTGTGTATTTGTGTGTTGCGATGTGTTCCCCCATGATCGTGCTATGTTTTCCTAGATGACCCTTGTCACCCTTGTTGGTGCTTGGATACAGGCATGGTTTTTGTGTCATGAACCTTCTTCTATTTTTATCATTCTTCCATGTTTGTGATTGTTTTTTTGGTAAATTTGGGACAATGCAAAGCATTGGGGGCATTTAGGGTTCCCTTCCATGTTGACCCAATTTTTTATTTTTACTTTATTTTCTTGTGCATTCTTCACATGGTCTGATATAGTAGGGGGTTGATGAAATTTCATTTTATATACTATTATTATACTTATATATATATATATATATATATGAGCAGTTCTAACCTTGAAATATCAAATCACCCATGTGCCCTTTGTTTGTGATCATCTCTTTTTCGCTCTTTTCTTATCTTTCTCTCTTCTTTGCTTGAGTTTTCCCTTTCATGTGTGACAACACCATTACTTTTATTTTTAGAAAATGTATTTGTTGCCAACAAATCTTTTCTCGAGAATCTTTGCAAACCTTTTCAAAGAATCGCATTCTCGACTTGGACCTAACGGAACGTATTTCCTTCATCATGGGTTTGCAAGCAAAGAACTTGAGAACTTTCCTTTGAGGAGGAAGTAGCTTTGACCTTCCCCTCACAAGGGGGCATCTTCTTCCTTTTGAATTTCTTGATGAAGTGAACATCTTTCAAAAGGATTCCTTGGTGTTGAATCGATTTGAGAAAAAACATCTCTTCTACACTTTCAAATAGTGCATCCCTTGAGTGGACCCCTTTCTTCATACCTGGTTTTGAAGGGACCCCTTTGAAATTTTTCCAACGTGTTGACAGCCTACATGACTGTCAACTTACTTTCCTGCATGGCCACTTTCAGACATGTTCTATTTGCAGGTAAACATGTCACTTTTTAGGTGTGCCTATAAAGCCACTTTTCAACTCTGCGGAGTCTCCTTTTTTGGGATTCCTCCATGTGAGAGATCTTGGAGGACACCTCCCTTGCAAGTCTGTGGACCTGTAAGGAACTTCCTTTAAGCTTCCTCCATGTGAGAGATCTTGGGGGTTGCTCCCTTGCAGATTTGGGGGTCTATAAGGCACTTTTTCTAGGGTTTCCTTCATGTGAGAGATCTTCGAGGACACCTTCCCTGTAGGTCTACGGGCTTGTAGGACACTTTTTCTGAGGTTTCCTTCATGTGAGAGATCTTGGAGGACACCTTCCCTGTAGGTCTGCAAACTTGTAGGGTGCTTTTTTTGGGTTTCTTTCATATTGAGAGATCTTGGAGGACACCTTCCCTGTAGGTCTGCGGGCCTGAAGGGTGCTTTTTCTAGGGTTTCCTTCATGTGAGAGATATTGGAGGAAACCCTCCCTATAGGTTTGCATGTCTGTAGGGCACTTTTTCTAGGGTTTCCTTCATGTGAGAGATCTTGGAGGACACCTTCCCTGCAAGTCTACGGGCTTGTAGGGCGCTTTTTCTAGGGTTTCCTTCATGTGAGAGATCTTGGAGGATTCCTTCCCTGCATGGCTACGGGCCTATAGGGCACTTTTTGTGGGTTTCCTTCACATAAAATATCTTTGAGGACACCATCCTTGTAGGTCTGTGAGCCTCTGAGGTGCTTAATTCTTGGGGCCCTTCATGTGAGAGATCTTGGGGGTCACCTCCTTGTGGGTCTGCAAGCCTATAAGATGCTTTCATTCTACAACTTCATAGTTGTACAGGGCTATGGATTCCTTTTCCTACCTTGCACTTTCGAGCTCACCAGATTGTAGTCTACTTCCTCAATGGTTTAGGTATACATTTCTAACCCTACTAACTCTTTGATCTACTTTATCGAAGCACTCATTAGTATTCATGCTCACTAAAGTGGGTGCAAAATGTATAAGAGCGAATTTGCACCCCTTACGTAAATTCCCATTTTACACATCTTCACCTTAGAAAACCAAATCCAAAGGCGAAATTCCACATCAACAAGCTACCTTCCTTCCACTTGGCATCTATCCTTTGTCTTGATAGTAGAATATTTGTCAAGGATGCGCACGCAACGCGCAAATGTCCGCATAGCGCGCTTACCTCCCTGATGGATTCTTGCATTTGAAGTTGGCAGAGGCACTACACTTTCGATTAGGGTTAATTTGTAACATCCCTCTTCGACCAATCGACCCCGAAAATGGAAGATTCTTCATTCTTCTCCTTCAAATTCATTCATTTTCACTTCACTTGGACCTCTAAGCATTCAATCCATTATTCTCTCACATTCTCAATCACTTCTAGCACTTTCAACACTCCATTGCAGCAACAACACTCTGTCAACCCCACAAAGAAAGTGTGAAGCAATCCATTGCAGCATGGGCTTGAGGTTTTGCGAGACCTCCCTTCATCGCAGTTGAGGTTGTGGTGATTGTTCAAGCCTTCTTTCTCCTCCATTGGCTAGTGAGCTCTTGGTGGAGGTGGTAATGTTTCGCTCCTCTCCTTTGTGATTTGGTTGAGTAGCTCTTTACTATTTTGTAGTGTTATTTGCATTCCTTCTGTAAACGGTGATTTTGGATTGCCCTCACAATTCTTTGCTCCTCCTAGGGTTTTCCACCTAAAAGGAGAAAGGGAATTGGATGGGGTCCAAAATGCAAAGGTTTACACTCAAATTTTATATAAATGAGATGTATTATGTCTAATTAAGGTGCTCTAATGCTCTAATCTGAAAATGAAATGATCTAATGATGTAGAACCTAAGAAATATGAAGTGCTAGAAAATACACTGTGATATGTAAACATGAACTAAATGACCTAGAAATGCAAATAAAACCAAATAGAAAGTTGTAAGACAAAAGTTGTGCACCTAGAAATGTGTTGCAGACTTGAAGCAACTCTGAAATTCTTGAAATTCTGATTTTTAAGCCAAGTGGGACTAAGTCAGTAGGCTGGGCGATTTAGTCCCAGTTTAGGGAAACTTCCCAAAAATTTGTTTCTGCCAAGTGGGTGTCCAAATCTACAAATATTTCCAAAAAATAGGTTCAGTGGGACTAAGTTACCAGTAGTGGCGACTTAGTCCACTTCTAAATTTCTAAAAATTCAGAAGTGGAAATGGAAGCCCTAGGTCTGCACTCTGGTTTCCCACATGTGTCCACTTCTGAAACTCTAATTTTTGGGCCTGAAGGTGACTTTTTGTTGATACTTTGTCTAGGTCAACAAAGAGATGTCTTCAATGAGTCTTCAACCTAATCTTCAATGATCTTCAAACCCTCAAAGTGCCTAAATCTGCAAACACACAAAGAGCGAAGGAGAAAATGTTGATTGTTAAGGCATGGGGGTTTGCCTTTGGTCAAACCCCTTTTTAGGTAATTAAACCAAAATTAAGAAACAAAGTAATGAAGCATGAAACAATGGAAATATTACCTTTCCATGGTGATAGATCTTGAATTTTTGTAGCAATAGTTGAAGAATCTGCCCTTGAATGTCTTAGGAAGCTATCTTAATGTCTTGCAATGATAAAACCCTAGCTTGCTTGACTTGAGAACATGATGAGTGATGAGTTATGAATTAAGATGAGTTAGGATATTGAAAAATGAGGGGAAAAAAACCCTTATTTATACACAATAATGTCTAAATTCCCAAAAATACCTCATCACAGGCCGACCTTAGGTCTTAAAGAATAAAACCTGAAAAAAATTTGAATTAATTTTTATTGTTGTTACATATGGGACTAAGTCACCCAAGGTGGCGACTTAGTCCACCTAGGCAATTTTGAGTGGATTTCGGAGATTAAGATGTATTAAATGTTGTTTATCAGGTTCTTCAACAAGACACTTAATTAAGGCATGTAAGTGCATAAAGGGGTCATTTAAAGCATAAGAAAGGTGTAAATATTGATGACAAGCCTAGGAAAGTGTGAAATTTTGTTACAAGACTTTGAAATAGGTATTGGTAGGGTTATTTAGGTGAATTATAACATTATGGTCCTAGAAAAGTGTGAAGATGTGTTACAACACCTTACAACACTTGCAAGACATCAATAAATGTATTTTATTCAATTTGCACTGGCCCAAGACCTAGTGTGGATGTGTAGACACCTCACAACACCAAATTGGACTTAATGAGTCCTTTATTTGGTGTTTTGAGGTGTCTACACATCCACACTAGGTCTTGGGCCCTTGCAAATTGAATAAAATACATTTATTGATGTCTTGCAAGAGTGTTGTAGGGTGTTGTAACACATCTTCACACTTTTCTAGGACCATAATGTTATAATTCACCTAAATAACCCTACCAAGACCTATTTCAAAGTGTTTTAAAGTCTTGTAACAAAATTTCACACTTTCCTAGGCTTGTCATCAATATTTACACCTTTATTATGCTTTAAATGACCCCTTTATGCACTTACAAGCCTTAATTAAGTGTCTTGTTGAAGAAGAACCCAATAAACAACATTTAATACATCCTAATCTCTGACATCCACTCAAAATTTCCCAGGTGGACTAATTTGCCACCTTGGGTGACTTAGTCCCATATGGAACAAAAATAAAAATTAAATCATTTTTTTTTGGGTTTTTATTCTTTAAGACCTAAGGTCGGCCTGTGATGAGGTATTTTTTAGAATTTAAGCATAATTGTGTATAAATAAGGGTTTTTTCCCCCTCATTTTTCAATATCCTAACTCATCTTAATTCATAACTCATCACTCATCATGTTCTCAAGTCAAGCAAGCTAGGGTTTTATCATTGCAAGACATTAATTAAGATAGCTTCCTAAGACATTCAAGGGAAGATTCTTCAACTATTGCTACATAAATTCATGATCTATCACCATGGAAAGGTACTAACTCCATTGTTTCATGATTCATTACTTTTTTTCTTCATTTTGGTTTAATTACCTAAAAAGGGGTTTGACCAAAGGAAAACCCCCATGCCCTAACAATCAACATTTTCTCCTTCTCTCTTCATGTGTTTGCAGATTTAGGCACTTTGAGGGTTTGAAGATCATTGAAGATTAGATTGAAGACTCATTGAAGACATCTCTTTGTTGACCTAGTCAAAATATCAACAAAAAGTCACCTTCAGGCCCGAAAATTAGAGTTTCAGAAGTGGACACCTATGGGAAGCCAGAGTGCAGACCTAGGGCTTCCATTTCCACTTTCGAATTTTTAGAAATTTACAAGTGGACTAAGTTGCCACTAGTGGTGACTTAGTCCAATTGAACTTTTTTTTTGGATTTTTTTGTAGATTTGGATACCCATTTGGCAGAAACAGCTTTCTAGGCAGTTTCCCCAAACTGGGACTAAATCACCCAGCCTAGCGACTTAGTCCCACTTGGCTTAAAAATTAAAATTTTCAGAATTTCAAAGTTGCTTCAAGTCTGCAACACACTTCCAAGTGCACACATTTTGTCTTACAGCTTTCTATTTGGTTTTACTTGCATTTCTAGGTCATTTAGTTCATGTTTACATATCACAGTGTGTTTTCCAACACTTCATATTTCTTAGGTTCTACATCATTAGATCATTTCATTTTCAGATTAGAGAATTAGAGCACCTTAATTAGACATAATACATCTCATTTACATATACTTTGAGTGTAAACCTTTGCATTTTGGACCCCATCCAATTCCCTTTCTCCTTTTACCTGTGAAAAACCCTAGGAGGAGCGAAGCATTGTGAGGGCAATCCAAAGTCACCATTTACACCTTCCTTCTTTACCTCTTTATCACATATTTCTATCTCATTGCTATTTGGCTGTCTATGGAGGTGGAAACACCAAAACGGGGGTCTGACTGAGGCAAACCCCTATACAGCCCCAACAATTTTCCCCTCTTTCTTGTGTGCAGGAGAACGTACCTTTGAAGCTAGCTGGTGAACTGGCACCTTGGTGAGATTATCTTCGTCATCTTAGCTCTTATCTATTTACTTTACCATCTTTGTTTGTACTTTTCATATGCTATAGTTTTGTTTTGTTCATTTAGAAACAACTAGCTAGGTCATAAGCTTGTTTTATGGTGGTTCGTACTGTATTCTCTATCCTTTGGCCGTATGGATGCCAGTGCATATGAGAGATGCTAGCATGCCACACTGTTGTCCCATAACTGTTCTTTCATCTTTAGGCAGAGAGCTACCTGAGGTACAATATTGAACCCGAAAACTAGCTCACCTAGCCCCAATTTGGATTTTGGATCTGTAGAGTGATTGAGGTACATTATAGTCCTCATCATTCTCGATCGCTATTCCCAAAACATCCCTTTAATGTTCCCCTCCGCTCTCAACTCTCCGTGACCTGGGGCCTTGACGTGGTTGGTCCCCCTCTCTTACAAGGCACTAAGTGTAAAATCGGTATCTTTAGGATACCACAATCCATAATTTGGGGTACCATTCAAATATCTAAAAATTCTTTTAACAACAACAACATGAGTTTTCTTAGGGTCTTTTTGAAATCTACCCACAAAACAGACAACATGCATGATATTCGGTCTAGTAGCAATCAAATACAATAGTCCACCAATCATAGATCTATACTTGCTCTGATCAGCCTTAATTGAATCATCTTTTCCCAATTTGCATCTAGTCACCATAGGAGTACTTACCAGTTTGGAACCATCCATACCAAGTTTCTTCAACATCTCTCTCACATACTTAGACTGTGAAATGAAAATTCCCTTCTCTATTTGATTAATCTGTAGCCCAAGAAAGAAATTCATTTCCCAAAACATAGACATTTCAAATTCTTTATGCATTTCTTCCACAAACCTCTTGCACATTCTTTCATTTCCTCGAAAGATAATGTCATCAACATACACAACTACAATCAATATTTTCTCATTTTCAATCTTAAAGTACAAATTACTATCTGTCGTACCTTTGTTAAAACCTTGATGAATCAAATACCTATCTAACCTCACATACCATGCTCTAGGAGCTTACTTCAACCCATATAATTTTTTCTTCAATTTGCACACCATATCCGGTTGATCTGCCAACTGAAATCCTTCTAGTTGTTCCATATAAAATTCTTCTTCTAGTTCACCATTCAAAAATGTTGACTTGACATCCATCTAATAGACCTTAAAGTCTTTATGAGCAGCAAATGCCAAGAACATCCTTATAGCTTCCATTCTTGTTACCGGAGAAATTTTTTCTTGAAAATCTATACCTTCTACTTGTGAGTAACCTTTACACACAAGCCTCGCTTTGTTTCTAACAACTTCTCCATTCTCATTCAACTTATTTTTGAATACCCACTTTGATCCAATGATATTTTTATCTACCGGTCTTGGGACCAATTCCCAAGTTTGATTCTTCTCAATCTGCAAAATTTCTTCATTACTTCCTTCCAATGTTCATCTTTACAAGCTTCTCATCTAGTCTTTGGTTCAATCTCTAAAAGTAGACATAAATTCACTTCAGCAACAACTCTGCTTCTAGTCAACACACCTTTTGTCTTGTCTCCAATAATCTCATTTTCTGAATGATTCTTTTGTACATATTTCAGTGTCCTAGGGGACATCACCGGAGCATTTTCTTCTCTTTCATTATGTTCATCCTATTTCTCTTGCTCATATTTTTCCTATTCTTCCACAAACTTTTTTATTCTTACACAATCAGGTTCATCAAATAAATATCCATCAATGTCAATAGGATTCTTCATTGTCTCATCAACCTTCACATTTGAGCTCTCTACAATCTTTCTCAATCTTTTATTGAAACATTTGTATGCCTTGTTATTAGTATAATATCTAGGAAAAATGCCTTCATCACTTCTTACATCAAATTTACCCAAAGTTCCTCATCTCTTCTGATAGAGCACTTGCTTGCAAATACCTTGAAATATTTAACAGTAGGAATTCTTCCATGCCATAGCTCATAGGGAGTCTTTGTACTATTTATTCTTGCTTGAACTCGATTGAATACATAAACAATAGTGTGAATAGCTTCTTTCTAGTAAAATTTTGGTAAACCAGCCTCAGTAATCATTGATGCAGATAACTCCATTTTGCTGAGGATTTCTTAGAGCAAATAACTGTCTTTTTATTCTATGCACTTGACAAAACTTTTTAAACTCATAGGAGGTGAATTCTCCACCTTTTTCATATCCTCGCCATTTTATCTTCAAATTCACTCCATTTTCAACCATAGCTTTGAATGCCTTAAATCTATCTAATGCATCTAATTTCTCTCTAAGAAATGTAACCCATGTATATCTAGAATAATCATCAATTCAAAGCATAATGTACCTTTCACCAAGTAGACTTCTCACTCTTGTAGGACCAAAAAGATTTGTATGAACTAAATCCAGTAGTCTGGTAGTGGATTGTTCCTTTGATTTCAATGATTTATTGCTTGCTTTCCAAACTAACAATTTTTGCAAATAGCATTAATAGGTTTTGTAATTCTTAGTAAATATCTCGTAGCCTAAATAACACTAATCCTTGCCAAATTATCAAAATTCATGTGATACATTCTCCTATGCCATAACCAACTGTCATTAATATAAGTCATAAAACATCATCCATCAACACCCTTAAGTTGATAGATATTCCCTTCATATTTCTTTCCTGTAGCAATCAATGTTCTGGATCCTTTCCGGATCTCACATTTCTCTTCCTTAAACACAAGATCATATCCTTTTCTCCACACCTGACCAACACTCAACAGATTATGCCTTAAACCCCTAACATAGTAGACATCATCAATATGATGCTTGCCATCAAAACTTACTGAAGCTATCCCACAGATTTTAGCACCAGTATCATCCCCAAACATAACCAAGCCTCCATCATATTTTTCAAGCTTAACAGACTTACTTTTATCACTATTCATGTGATGTGAACAACCACTATCAACTACACAAAAATTCTTCTCTTGTTTAGCATGTAGGGTAGAGATAATCGTACCTTCATTTTTCTCCTCCAAAGGGCTTTCTTTTACCTATTTTAAAGAATTAGAAGTAGTTTCATCCTTAATCGCCAAGAACAAGCATTCATTGTCATTGGGATCTTCATATTTTGAATCCTCATCAGATATACTAGCATTCTCATTCACATAATAAGCTTTGTTAATCTTCTTTCCTTTCTTCTCCTTCTCATATCTTTGTTTATTTCTTTTAGCTCTTTCCAGAAAGTTTACAGCATAATGCCTATTTCTCCACAACTAAAGCATTTAAAGAGAAACTTACCTTCATACTTACCAGAGTCTTTCATCATTCTTCTCACAAAGTTAGCTTCTATTTCATCAAATTTTCCTTCATCTAGATCTTTAGCTTTTGTAGTTTTAAAAGTAGTCTCTGATTTGCACCCATTCCTTAGACTCGGCTTCCTCATCTCATAACATGTCAAAAATCCCAACAGCAAATCCTTAGTACTGGTCTTATAATCTATAGTCTACTCAATAGCACTCACCTTCTCACTGTAAGCAACAGGAAGAGTTCTGAGAATATTCTTTACAATCTTGGTTTCATCTATAGTAGCACCAAGTCCTCTCATTCCAGCCATTATCTAATCCAATCTTTGTACATAAGATTTAATATTCTCATCTTCAGACATATGTAAAAGATCAAACTGTGTTTCCAAGTTTTGTAATTTTACCTCTTTGACTCTTTCATTACCATCATATGCTCTTTCCAAAGCATCCCAAACTTCCTTATCCATTTTCAAATTTTGAACCTTAATCAATTCAAAATGTACCAGACTATTCTTCAAGATAAACTTCACCTTATTGTTCGCTTCATGTGCTTTGATCTCTTCAGGTGTACTCGAACCATTAGCAAGAGGAGTATAAGGATTTTTGTAAGCTTTCTCCACATCATAGCCGCAATACTCCAGGTATTCTTCCATCAATACTTTCCAAATACCATAATTAGTTTCATCAAATCTTGGATAATCAAAGACCATTTTTCCAGCCATCCCGAACCTTCCTCAAGTAGTTAAGCTCTTCACCAAGGAACCTTGATCTGATACCAATTGTTGAATAGGACAACTAAGAGGGGGGTGAATCAATTGTCATAGAATTAAACCTTTAATTCAATCACCAAAACTAACACTTAAAACTGCTTAAATGATTAATCATCAAATGCCAATGCAGAAACTCAAATCCAACACATAAACACAATAACACCAAATTTACGTGGAAAACCCAATAAGGGAAAAACCGCAATGAGGATTAACTCACACTATATAGAATATCAAAATTGATTACAAAAAGGCTCACTTCCTAAAATAAGGACTCGCTGTCTGAAACAAGGACTCACTGTCCAGAACAAGGACTCACTGTCCAACAAGGCTACAACCTAGAGGGCTCACTGCCATAGAGATACAAAGAAGACAAAGAAGACTTGTTATAGAGAGACTATAATCCCAATGCAACAAAATATTCCACCACAGTCACTCGATCAACTTGCATGAATGACAGAGTTCACATTCTGCTCACTGCATCCAAAAACTCAACATTAAGATTCACACTAATCTCCCACACTCACAACACACACACTTACTAAATAGAATCAATGTTGCACCAAACTGCTCTTCCTCTTTTCTCTTATCACTCTTCTTCTTCACTCTTGTGTATCTTCCATCACTAACTCATCTTGTATTTATACCATCTTCAACTTTGAAACATATTCAAAGTCAGCTATCCAAATCCAAATTCAAATTAGGTCAATTCCAAAACATCCTAGATGGAATTAGAATGAGGCAACCCAAACACACGCTTCATAAGGACTCAAATAGATCCAACACACTCCATCATTCTCGAAAGTAATATTTCACACAAGGTCAACCAAACCAGTGTAAAACACATAGAACCATTAAACAAGAACTTTCCAAATGTCAAAATTAACTTCAACACAATCAATGAAACTCAACTCTAGAACTGCTCGAGATAATACTTCATCAAAGAGAAATCTAAACCAATAACATTTCTCCCAGATATCAACTAGAAACACAGAAAACTACAGTTCACAACTGGTGAACACATCTTGTACTGTACAATGAACCAACAGACAAAAATTTGAATATAGCACCTTCTAACAACCATGAACAACATATCTAAACCGCACAACCATAGGAGAAAATCTAAACCAAAACCTGAAGCAACCACTGAACACATGCAACATCTCTTTATTACAATTTTCTCAATATCCTCCACATATACAACCAACAACAACTAGTGGATAACTAGTTGATCAGTTGACATCAATGACAACACCTTCAATCTTTCCATTCTTGCAACAATTACTTGTACCTAGTTGATTTCATGATGGTGTGATTCCCCTAGCTTGCAAGGTATTCGACAAATGGGAGAATGTTGGGAATTAAGGTGTCTCAACCTTGACAATTCCTAAGTTATTTATTTATTATTATTTTACATTTTCTCATGGATAAATATCATTTTTATTATTAAATAATTGTGCTCCATCAAAAGGGGCATGAGATTTTGAGTTGGCACTTTTGCCACATGTCGATGCCTTGAAAAACAAGTTATTAGTTGTCAAAAGATGCCCACTTAGTGATATAACATGGAAATCCTATTTTTAAGGATGTTATGGCAGATTCTATGACAACTATAAAGGCTAAAAGTGAGGGATATATTTTTGGACGTGAGAATCATCTATGACATATGTAAGAGAATCTTTGCATGGTTATTGATGGTTTATGATACATGTAAGAGTACCTCCTATTTTATAGGGATTCTTATGACAACTTGTAAGAAGGTGTAATGTCATGTAAGAGACCATGTTTAACATGTAATGGGTCGAATGGATTTTTACCATGGTATTTCCAAACCTTTTTTTGACCCATGGTAATGTTTTATGGTGGCATTTTGAGCCCCCATGAGTCTATATATTGAGGGGTTGAGTTGGAGACACTATGAGATGTTTTACAGGTACACAGATGCTATTAGATTGAAGAGGAGTTAGAGTGGATGTATTATAAACATATTTGTTGATAATACAAGCTATTCATCTCTTCTTTGGTGGAGTTTTTTCCTGAAAGAGTTTCTCCACATTAAATACTATGTTATGTGTTCACCTTTCTGTTCTTTGCATTTTTCATTACTTACAGTTGTTTAAACCTCCATATACTTTACACTGTATAATTTGGTTTACAGTAATCTGTTAAAGCTTTCATTATTTATGTTCACCTATCGTTTTCTAATAGCTTATTGGATTCCTCATGTTTGGGCAGCCCATTTCAAGTATCTACTTGCATTTATTGGTGAAACAATGATTTTTAGAGCCTAGTCACCCTTTCTTGGGATCCATGCCATTTCTAAGTTTGTTGAAGCTTAGGTTTGTTGCTACTAAGGTCTAATTCATGCCTATTTGGGGATGTTATCATTGTTTCATTGCAATGATGGAGTCTAGGAAAGTTTCATATATGTATATGCTCACCCCATGATGATAGCTTGCAATGTATGATGAATAGAATGGTTGTGTTGGCTCAAAATAGGTCTACAACACATTTGTATCGGGTCTTATATATATATTTTAAGTCAGAAAATGCAAAAGTATTCATTGCTTTCATATCTTGTTACGAATCTGTTTGAGAAAGAAGTTATTTATCGTATTTCCATTTATGTTCTATTTCTTATTCACTCTTTTGAATGATGCAAAACATATGAAACGACAAGCATTACAATTAGCAAAACAATACAATCAGTAATCAGTATTTTTCAAAAAAAAATAGGGGTGTACATGTTACAGTGATATCACTATAATGGTCACTCATGATTTTTTTTTGAAATTTCTATATTTGTTGATGGTTTTGTTTTGTTGTTTGTAATGCTTGTTGTTTCATGTGTTTTTGTATTTTTCATAAGAGTGCATAGGAAATAGAACATAACAGAAAATACAACAAAAAAAATTCATTTCAATTAGATTCATACAAGACATTGATGCAATGAAGTCTATAGCATTTTCAAACTTTAAAAAATGTATATCAGACCTGATAGAAAAGTGTAGTAAACCTTATTGAAGCCAACACAGTCATTCAATCCTTCATACATAGCAAGCTTACATCATGGAGAAAGCATATACAAAGTGGGACCCTTCCTAAACTTTGTTACTGCAAAGAAATAGCTATAATAACCCCAGGAAGGCACATTTCAAACATCTGTAGTAGCAGACCTGCACTTTTGACATACCCATAAAATGACGCGACTCCCAAAAAAGGGCGACTAGACTCTAAAATTCACTTCTTCACCAAATAATGCAAATAAATACTTGAAACGAGCCACCCAAATCAGAGGAAGCCAAAGGAGTAATACCCAAAATGAAACTTCAAACATGCACAGAGTTATGAACTATTTTTCATTTTCAAACCTGGGAAAGTAGTTTCCAAATTTTAAGGAAATAGTTTTCAGGCCTCTGAAACAACTTTGAATCATCACCAAATCACTTTTGGGGATGAATAATGAAGATTTTCTTAGTGTTTTGATGTGGGTTCAAAGATTCTAGTGTGTTTGATTGTTGGCTTCATTATTGGTGGTGTTTGGAGGTGATTTGAATCCATCTTTAGAGGTCTGATTGCATTTCTAGAATTTTGGAAATTATCTTTTGTTAGAGTCTAAAAGTGAAATTTGTTTGTAGCTCCATGCTCACTTGGTTTTCCGATTTGGGTATTTTCTTATTGAATTCATCATGTTTGGGCGGCCCATTTGAAGTGTCTACTTGCATTTATTGGTGAAACAATGATATTTAGAACCTAGTCGCCCTTTCTAGGGAGTCGTGCCATTTTTGGGTTTGTTGAAGCTCGGGTCTGCTGCTACTGAGGTCTGATTCATGCCTATTTGGGGATGTTATCGTTGTTTCACTACAGTGATGGAGTCTAGGAAGGTTTCATATATGTATATGCTCACCCCATGATTATAGCTTGCAATGTATGATGAATAGAATGGTTGTGTTGGCTTAAAATAGGTCTGCAACACATTTGTTTCAAATCTTATATACATTTTTTAAAGTCTAAAAATGTAAAAGTATTTATTGTTTTCATATCTTGTTATGAATCTATTTGAGAAAGAAGTTATTTATCGTATTTCCATTTATATTCTATTTTCTATGCACTCTTGTGAATAATGCAAAACACATGAAATGACAAGCATTACAATCAACAATCAGTGATTTTCAAAAAAAAAATCAACGGCGTATGTTACAGTGATATCACTATAATGGTCACTCGTGATTTTTTTTTGAAATTTCTCTATTTGCTAATGGTTTTGTTTTCTTGTTCGTAATGTTTGTTGTTTCATGTTTTTTTGTATTTTTCATAAGATTGCATAGGAAATAGAATATAACAGAAAAGACAACAAAAAAAATTATTTCAATTAGATTCATACAAGACAATGATGCAATGAAGTCTATAGCATTTTTAGACTTAAAAAAATGTATATCAGACTTGATACAAAAGTGTAGCAAACCTTATTGGAGCTAACACAGTCATTAAATTCTTCATACATAGCAAGCTTGCATCATGGAGTGAGCATATACAAAGTGGGACGCTTTCTAAACTCTGTTACTGCCAAGAAACAACTATAATAACCCTAGGAAGGCACGTTCCAGACATCTGTAGTAGCAGACCTACACTTTCGACATACCCAAAAAATGACTCAACTCCTAAAAAAAGGCGTCTAGACTCTAAAATTCACTTCTTCACCAAATAATGCAAATAAATACTTGAAATGGGGCACCTAAATTAGAGGAAGCCAAAGGAGTAATACCCAAAATGAAAATTCAAACATGCACGGAATTATGAACTATTTTTCATTTTCAAACCCTGGTAAAGTAGTTTCCAAATTTCAAGGAAATAGTTTTTAGACCTCTGAAACAACTCTGAATCATCACCAAATCACTTTTAGGGATGAATAATGAAGATTTTCTTAGTTTTTTGATGTGGGTTTGAAGATTCTAGTGTGTTTGATTGTTGGCTTCATTATTGGTGGTGTTTAGAGGTGATTTGAATCCATCTTCAAAGGTTTGATTGCATTTCCAAAAATCTAGAAATTATCTTTTGTCTTTTAAAAGTTAAATTTGTTTGTAGCTCTATGCTCGCTTGGTTTTCCAATTTGGGTATTTTCTTATTGGATTCCTAATGTTTGGGCGACCCATTTCAAGTATCTACTTGCATTTATTTGTGAAGTAATATTTTTTTAGAGCCTAGTTGCCTTTTTTAGGAGTCGTGTCATTTTTGGGTTTGTTGAAGCTCAAGTCTACTATTACTGAGGTTTGATTTGTGCCTATTTTGGGATGTTATCAATGTTTCATTACGGTCTAGGAAGGTTTCGTATGTGTATATGCTCACCCCATGATGATAGCTTGCAATGTATGATGAATAGAATAGTTGTGTTGGCTCAAAACAAGTCTGCAAAACATTTGTATTAGGTCTGATATACATTTCTTTAAGTCTAAAAATGCAAAAGTCTTCATTGCTTTCATGTTTTGTTATGAATCTATTTGAGAAAGAAGTTTTTTATTGTATTTTTGTTTATGTTCTATTTCCTATGCACTCTTGTGAATGATGAAAAACACATGAAACAACAAGCATTACAATCAGCAATCAGTGATTTTCAAAAAAAATCAAGGGCATATGTTATAGTGATATCACTATAATGGTCACTTGTGATTTTTTTTGAATTTTTTGTATTTGAGGATGGTTTTATTTTACTATTTGTAATGCTTTTTGTTTCATGTGTTTTTGCATTTTTTATAACAGTGCATAGGAAATAGAACATAACAAAAAATACAACAAAAAACTTTCATTTCAATTAGATTCATACAAGACATTGATGTAATGAAGTCTATGGCATTTTCAGACTTAAAAAGATGTATATCAATCCCGATACAAAAGTGTAGCAAACCTGATTGGAGCTAACACAAACATTAAATCCTTCATACATAGCAAGTTTGCATCATGGAGAGAGCATATACAAAGTGGGACCCTTCCTAAACTCTATTACTACAAGAAACAGCTATAATAACCCCAAGAAGGCACGTTTCAAACATTTGTAGTAGTAGACCTGCACTTTCAACATACCAAAAAAGGGAAACTAGACTATAAAATTCACTTCTTCACAAAATAATGTAAATAAATACTTTAAACAGGGCGCCCAAATTAGAGGAAGCCAAAGGAGTAATACCCAAAATGAAACTCCAAACGTGCACGAAGTTATGAGTTGTTTTTCATTTTCAAACCTTGGTAAAATAGTTTCCAAATTTCAAGGAAATAGTTTTCAAACCTCTGAAACAACTCTGAATCATCACCAAATCACTTTTGGGGATGAATAATGAAGATTTTCTTAGTGTTTTGATGTGGGTTTGAAGATTCTAGTGTGTTTGATTGTTTGCTTCATTATTGGTAGTGTTTAGAGGTGATTTGAATCCAATTTTAGAGATTTGATTGCATTTCTAGAATTTTGGAAATTATCTTTTCCCAAAGTATGAAAGTGAAATCTGTTTGTAGCTTTGTGCTCACTTGGTTTTTCGATTTGGGTATTTTCTTATTGGATTCCTCATGTTTGGGCGGCCCATTTCAAGTATCTATTTGCATTTATTGGTGAAACAATGATTTTTAGAGCCTAGTCACCCTTTCTTGGGAGTCGTGTCATTTATGGGTTTGTTGAAGCTCAGGTCTTCTGTTACTGAGGTCTGATTCGTGCCTATTTGGGGATGTTGTTGTTTCATTGTAGTGATGGAGTCTAGGAAGGTTTCATATATGTATATGCTCACCCCATGATGATAGCTTGCAATGTATGATGAATAGAATGGTTGTGTTGGCGCAAAACAGGTTTGCAACACATTTGTATTAGGTCTTATATACATTTTTTAAAGTTTGAAAATGCAAGTCTTCATTGCTTTCATATCATGTTATGAATCTATTTGAGAAAGTTCTTTATCATATTTCCATTTATGTTCTATTTCCTATGCTCTATTATGAATGATGCAAAACACATGAAACGATAAGCATTATAACGAGCAAAACAATTAGCAATCAATAATTTTCAAAAAACATCAAGGGCATATGTTACAATGATATCACTATAATGGTCACTCGTTATTTTTAAAAATTTCTCTATTTGCTGATGGTTTTGTTTTGTTGTTTGTAATGCTTGTTGTTTCATGTGTTTTTGTATTTTTCATAAGAGTGCATAGCAAATAGGACATAATAGAAAATACAACAAAAAACTTTCATTTCAATTAGATTCATATAATACATTCATGTAATGAAGTCTATAGCATTTTCAGACTTAAAAAAATGTATATCAGACCTGATACAAAAGTGTAGCAAACCTAATCGGAGCTAACACAGTCATTATATCCTTCATACATAGAAAGCTTGCATAATGGAGTGAGCATATACAAAGTGGGATCCTTCATAAACTTTGTTACTACCAAGAAACAACTATAATAACCCCAGGAAGGAACGTTTTAGAAATTTGTAGTAGCAGACCTGCACTTTCGACATACCTAGAAAATGACGCGACTCCTAAAAAAGGGCAACTAGACTCTAAAATTCACTTCTTCACCAATTAATGCAAATAAATACTTGAAATGGGGTGCCCAAATCAGAGGAAGCCAAAGGAGTAATACCAAAAATGAAACTTCAAACATGCAGGGAGTTATGAATTTTTTTTCATTTTCAAACCCTGGTAAAGTAGTTTCCAGACCTCTGAAACAGCTCTGCGTCATCACCAAATTACTTTTGGGGATGAATAATGAAGATTTTCTTAGTGTTTTGATGTGGGTTCGAAGATTCTAGTGTGTTTGATTGTTGGCTTCATTATTGGTGGTGTTTAGAGGTGATTTGAATCCATCTTCATAGGTCTAATTGCATTTACAGAATTTTAGAAATTATCTTTTGTTAGGGTTTGAAAGTTAAATCTGTTTGTAGCTCTATGCTCGCTTGGTTTTTCGATTTGGGTATTTTCTTATTGGATTCCTCATGTTTGGGTGCCCCATTTCAAGTATCTACTTGCATTATTCATGAAGCAATGATTTTTAGAGCCTAGTAACCCTTTTTAGTAGTCGTTCCATTTTTGGGTTTGTTGAAGCTCAAGTTTGTTGCTACTGAGGTCTAATTTGTGCCTATTTGTGGATGTTATCACTATTTCATTGTGGTGACGAAGTCTAGGAAGGTATCATATATGTATATGCTCACCCCATGATGATAGCTTGCAATGTATGATGAATAGAATGGTTGTGTTGGCTCAAAACAAGTCTGCAAAACATTTGTATCAAATCTGATATACATTTCTTTAAGTCTGAAAATGAAAAAGTCTTCATTGCTTTCATGTCTTGTTATGAATCTATTTGAGAAAGAAGTTCTTTATTGTATTTTCATTTATGTTCTATTTCCTATACACTCTTGTGAATGATGCAAAAAAATGAAACAACAAGCATTACAATCAGCAAAACAATACAATCAACAATCAATGATTTTTAAAAAATAGGGGTGTATATTATAGTGATACCACTATAATGGTCACCCCTGATTTTTTTTCTAAAATTTCTATGTTTTCTAATAGTTTTTTTTTTTTGTTTGTAATGCTTGTTGTTTCATGTGTTTTTGCATCATTCATAAGAGTGCATAGGGAATAAAACATAACAGAAAATATAACAAAGAATTTTTGTTTCAATTAGATTCATACAAGACATTGAAATAATGAAGTCTATAACATTTTCAGACTTAAAGAAATGTATATCAGACCTGATATAAAAATGTACCAGACTTGATTAGAACCAACATAGTCATTAAATCCTTCATACATAACAAGCTTGCATCATGGAGCGAGCATATACAAAATGGAACCCTTCCTAAACTCTGCTACCATCAAGAAACAACTATAATAACCTCAAGAAGGCACGTTTCAAACCTATGTAGTAGCAAACCTGCACTTTCAGCATACCCAAAAAATGGAATGACTCCCAAGAAAGGGTGACTAGGCTCTAAAATTCACTTTTCACCAAACAATGAAAATAAATACTTGAAAGGGGGCACCCAAATCAGAGGAAGCCAAAGGAGTAATACCCAGAATGAAATTTCAAACATGCACAGAGTTATGAACTTATTTTCATTTTCAAACCCCGGTAAAGTAGTTTCTAGATTTCAAAGAAATAGCTTTCAAACCTCTAAAAAAGCTCTGAATCATCACCAAATCACAACCAAAATGGAGTCAAGATTCAAACACACCAAAATACCAAACACCCACTTCAAAATACCAAGAAAATCTTCATCTTTCCACCACAAAATACTATAGATCATAACTTTGTTGATGCCCTAGGTGATCCCTGAGATAGAACCACTCCAATTTGGCTAGGGTGGATCTTCCACCACCAAAACTAGCTCCCAATGGTGAGGGTTTTTGTCCTCATCACGCAGCAGTAGAACTCTAGAAATAATCTAGCTGTAGAACTGTGCAAATAATCATGTTTTTAAATGCTTTTCCTTTAATAAAATTGTCACCCTTGTTCTAAAAAAAAGTAATTGTAGTAGGGAATAGATTAAAAAATTTGTCCCTTCTTAAAGTAATTCATGTGGAATAAGAGACTCATTCCTTTCTCTTTAGGTAAGCCAAACTAGTAATTTGATCCTTTTGTCCCCATCTTCCTAAGTGTCAAGTGTTTTGTTTGAGCTCATATTCCTAACTCATTTTTTTGGGTTTCATAATTATCTTGATAAGATTAAGCATGCTTCTCCCTAACTCCTTGACTTCTTGACTCCTAATCAATGGCACCTCAAACCCCAAACTTTGATTCTTTTTCCTTTTGGCTCAATTCTCCTTGTCTACTACTCTACACTACCTCAAGATTCCATTAATGTAGTTTTCACTTCGTGACTCCTTCTAAGGTGGTATTTCCTACCTTAGAAATATTATTAATATTTTATTTAGAAAATTAATGGGTACTTGCAGTGTGAATGGTAGAATACAACACCTTTTCATTTAATATGGTGGTTGCAATCTTGCAATTACTAGAGCTATCACATATTACAACTATTGATTTGGGCATGAACCATTTTGACTATAAATTAGGCATTTCATTAAATTTTGACAACGTTATAGAGGATTCCAAGGGATTTGTTACCAAAAATCCTAATATTTACTACTTAGAACACATGTTATTCAAAGTGCTTGATTTGAGGATGAAAAACCTTTGAGTTCAAATACTAAGGATGGAATCCTAGGGCCCAACAAGGTAATTTTTTCAAGAGATAAAAGATGAATCCACTACTACAAATTTCCTTTGTGTTGCATTCAGCTCATTAGTAGGTTGTTGTCAATGAATTTTCAAGTAAATTTTTGAGTTTCCCTCATTGCTATTACAACTATTATACTTACTGTTGTGGTGGCCATTTTTTTCCTTGTATGAAATCATTAAATGTAAGACATCAACTCTATTATTGAAGTAAAGAGATTTTTTGAACTCTCTCTTTGTCTTTTCTTCATCTATGTTTGAAAATTTGTGAACACATGATTTATCAAAATTTATTGATAAATAGATAATATTTTTAAACCAATATAAAATCCTTGGGGGTTTAAAGGATTTTTTTTAGTTTAACAATTGAATTAAAAATATAAAAAATATTAAATGATATCCCTCATAATAGTTGTTAGGACTACTATAGTGATATTAGATAAAAATATTATACCAACCTACAAGATGTCTTGATGATTTGTGAATTCATGTGACATAGAGACTAGATATCTTAGATGGGAACAAAGGAAGTCACTGGCCGAGGGCATGAGCACTGAATATCTACACTCATTAGGAGAATCGATGACTAAGGGAGGTAAAGGAAAAAAAGAAAATGATAGAAGAGGAAAGGGGGAAACTTATTTTATAAAATAATTAGAAATTTTTACCAAGGCTAGAGAGAGTTGAATGAACTAATTTAGGTAAGTTAGTAAAGTAGATGAGCACAAAAAATCTCCAAGTGAAACCCATACAATGGTATCAAGTAGCAGAGCAACAATATACAATCTTCTAAAATCCTCAATACCAATATTTTTGCAAGAGGAAGAAGTTGAAACAACCTCAATCACTCCTTTGGAAGAATCATATGAAGAATAAGTATATATAGACTCATGGAGAAATACTAGAATGAATTTGATGTTGTAATGGTAGCCCTAAATTTTGAAAAGTATGTTGACATTGTAAGAAAAAAGTACCTTTTACAAGAAAGGATTGTGGAACATATAGAAGTTGGAAATCAAGGAGCTAAAAAATAGGTTGAACAAGATTTTTACACCTACTTTTGATGGAATTGATAGGATAACAACAAGGGCTTGGTTAGTAAAGTTATAGACTTATTTTACTCTCAACCCCACAAAGGAAAGAGATGCAATCAAATTTGCCTCCTTAAATTTAGGTGTTGCATATAGCTAGTGGCACCACTGTCGAATCACACAAGGTCATGATCAAATACTAATATTTGATGAGTCTTGTCAGAGAGTGATTGATATATTTGAGCTTAAATATTAAGAATAATATTATTTGGAGTTCTCAAAGATCAAGCAATAAAATACAGTGAGTTCTTATTTAGTTGATTTCTATAAAATTGATATTATGGTGATGGAAATTTTAGAAAAGAGAATTATTTTTATTGAAGGACTCTTGGAACAACTAAAGTTTTCTCCCCCGACATTATGGGAAGCTATCAAAATAGCTCTAACTCTAGAGCCATCAGTGTCAAAGAATAAATTCCCTTACCATTCTAAGGCACGCCTCTTCAAGTAGCATGAAGGAATTTTCTAGAGAAAATGACTATCAACACATCCTCAAAAGACCACTCCTCTACTCACTTATAGATAATCATGGGCTCTATGCCACAGGTGCCTTATCAAGGGTCAAGTGCACTATATTGAGGTGATATTGAGTAAATATTTAGACTCAGGCGAACTTGAGGAAATTTTGTATTTAGAAGACCATGCAATTGAAGAAGGAGAAAAGTAAGAAATGAAAAATAAAACACTTGTAGACCTCTTATAGGCACCAAAATACCACCCTTTCAGGGTAGATGGATTATTACCTGGATAACATATTTTAATGCTCATAGATACTAGAGCAACCCATAATTTCATTGATGAGGGATTAGTCATCAAAAGGGGATTGAGGATGATTTTTTTTGGATTCAATGTAGTTGTCACTAATGGATTCACCTTCATACACACCACATTAATTCAACAACTCCATCTAATTTTATGAGATCATAAAATATATAATGATTTTTATGTTGTTGGATCAGGAGGAACAAATATGGTGTCAGGTATGCAATTGTTACACTCATTGGGAGAATTTTCTCAAAATTACCAGTCTATGGAACTTAAATTCAAATAAAATATGAAATATATTATCCTTAAATTTATCTCTAATGACACCTTGAGAGTGGTCTCAACAAATAAATGGAAAGGGATTTTCACAAGGATCAAGTGGCATGGGAAAATAATTATTTATTTATGCTCCCTAATTATTCAACAAGTTAAGAATTTCCTCATCATTATTGATATTCATTAAATTTTGAACAGGCATTATAATGTAGCCAATGATTTTCCCCCAAAATTACCCTTGGACAAAGGATTCAAACATGTCATTGAATTGAAACCAAGTGTAAAACCAATCATAATCACCCCCTATTGGAATTCAAGGGGATATACAAAAGAGAATGAGAAATATATAAAGGATCTTATAGTGTTGGACTACATAAGACTAAGTTTCATCCCCTTCACATCCCTAGTGGTTCTTGTGAAGAAGGATGAAATTGTGTAAATGTGTATTTGATTATTGGGCACCGAATAAGAAAACCATTAAGAATAAGTCTACTATACCCAAGATAGATGAGTTGATAGATGAGTTACATGGAGCTATGTATTTCTCAAAGATTGACCTAAGGTTTAGCTACCATCATATTAAGGTAAAAGACAATGATGTGCACAAATTTGTATTAAGATGTCACTTTTGACGTTTTGAATTTTAGGTTGTGCCTTTTCATCTAACAAATTCCCTAACTACATTCTAATCTACTATGAATCATATATTTAGAAAATGGTTGAGAAAATTTGTGTTAGTCTTATTTGATGGTATTATTGTTTATAATAAAACTTGGGAAGAGCACTTGGAGCATTTGCATATGGTGTTGGGGATTTTTAACAAGAATCATTTTATACAAAGAAACCCGAATGTGAGTTTGGAATGATCAAGATTATGTACTTAGAACACATCATAAGCCCCGAGGGAATACACATGGATCCATAAATGATTCAAGCCATTTCATACTAGCCATCCCCTACAACATTAACACAATCGAAAGGATTCCTTGAATTTTTTAGTTACTATAGGAGATTTATCAAAGTGTTTTCCCATCTTGTTATACCCTTACCAAATTTTATGAATAAGAGAGCCTTTCAATAGATAAAGGTTGCTCAAGGGAATTTTTAGAAATTTCAAAGGGTGATGAGCTTATGTTTGGTACTTCTATTTATGGTGGAATTTGATGCCTCGAGAGGAGGAATAAGAGATGTTCTCACCTAGAGAAGATACCCAATAGAATTTGAGAGAAAAAAGTAAAATAAATTGGAAAGACATGCTTGTTGTTACATATGCACTGAATAAATTTAAGTGATACCTAGTGTATAGGAAACTTATTATAAAAAATGATCATATAATGTGAACTTCTTCTTGAACAAATAGAATTCAAATAATTTCCAACATAAATGGGTCATCGAGATAGAAGCCTATAATTTTAATATATAATATTTGAAGGGGAATAAGAACATTGTTGTCGATGATCTTTCTAGGAAACCCATAGTACACTCCCTTTCATAATTGTAATTGACTATAAAATTGTTATTTTTACAGCATATGCTAAAAATTCATTTTCTACTAACATCCTCAATGAGTTGGATAAGGATGATATGTACACGATAGCGAATGGAATCATTATATATAAGAACATAGTCTTCTCAATCTTAGAATCCCATATGAAGGAGAAGATCTCAAGAGCATCTCATGGCATGCTACTAGTAAGTCATCTGAGGTATTTCAAGACATATAGGAAAATCATAGAAAGGTTCTCATGAAAGGGCCTAAAATGATGTCCTCGAACATATCATGGCATGCACTACGTGTTAATAGAACAAGGGAGAGTAAAATTTTCTAGTAGGGTTACATCAACCTCTACCAATACTCGATCAAAATAAGGAGATTATATCAATGTATTTCATCATTGGCCTCCCAAAGGTGTAGGATAAGGATTGTATTTATGTTTTTTTAGATTGATTAAATAAATATGCATACTACCCTGCCATTCTATCAAACTTCAATGCTCCTCAAGTTGTGGATCTATTATTCAAGGAGTTGTTTAGACTGCATGGGTTGCTAAAAAATATGGTCAATGACATGGACAAAAAAATATTGAGTTTGTTTTGAAAATAATTATTTCACTTGGAAAGCATAAAGATCACCCCTAACATAAGCTATCACCCATAAACAAATGTGAAAATGGATTGAGGGGTACTTGAAAAATTATATTTTAAACTAGTAGTCAACATGGGTCAAGTGGCTACACTTAGGAGAGTACTACTACAATACCTCTTACCATATGTCCACCAATACGATCCCTTTTAAATTTTTATATGGATATGTTGCTCTAGAGTTTTTTTATCTCATAGTCACAAACAATAGGATATTGTTGTCAAATGAAATTGCACCTTTTTAAAATTGGTTCAATATTCCAACCGCACAATGGGAATGACCTCAAGGTGTGAGAACCTTGTAGTTCAAATAAAACCTCCAAAGAAGGCCAACTTCCTTTCCAACCTATATGTAGATGTTGATCCAACTCAACATTGAATAAACCTACAAACTAAACCTATTCTAATAAGCTTGTAGAGGAAAATGGAGAGAGAAATGCAAAAAAGTGAAATGGTAGTGATGTACCTAGATTAAATGAACTCACATAGTTCTCCATTATACCAACTCCTAGAGGTTTGTATGGAGGTTAGGGTTTGAAAAAATCTAAGAGGGAAATAGTGAAGTTCCATATTTATCTCTTTCAAACAAGTTTAACAGAACATACAAACATAGAAAATAGCAAAACATTCATTTGAACATGAAGGTATCTTAAATATTTTACAAAACACACCAAAGTTGAGAAGAGGTAAGATAACAGTTTTCATTAATAAAAAATATGGAGCTAATTTATAGTTGTATAAAATGCAAAATTATATGTCTCTTCTAGAGAAATAAAAGAAATTCCCTTTACAAATTGGCACAAAGTTCCTCTTAAACCATAAAAAGAGTGCAGAAGAAACAAAACATGCGATACGGCATGAAACCCTAACCATGAACCTACCAATTATATGCAAACATGTGTACTTTGAAATCCTAGGTTGGAGGTGTCGAATTTTTTTTTGACACCATAGCCATGCCTCAACATTGATGAATTTGTAAATTCAAGTGCAAAATCCCCCAATGAAATTTGCTAAAAAAGCATGACCAAGGATGAACTTTTTATGAAAGGACTTTGTAATCCAATAAATGAAGCATGGGTATCATTTATCCCCTTAGAATGCATGAAAATGCATTTAAAATCCTTTCTATATCTCCATGGATCAAGATCTAGTAGTTGTAGGATTTGTTGCAACATTAATGGAAGTTTTTAGGTCGAAGGACATGTGGGGGACAAAAGGAGTCAAAAGGAACTTGGAACCAAGAATTTTTGTTCCAAGTTCTTGTTGGGGCTCAAGGCCCAACAAGGACTTAAAGGAAGTAGGGAGCGATAGGCAAAAGGAACCTAGAACTAAGAATATGGTTACAAGTTCTTGTTAGGGCCCAAGGTTTTATGAGGAATTGAAGGAAAAAATAACCTGGACTTAACCATTTTTTGGTATTTTTTTAAATGGTTATTTGACTAGAGTTTGAGAAAGGGAAACCACTACCACTAGAGGTATATTTGAGAATGATTAACCCATTTAGATTCTCATATTGGTTATAACTGATGGGAAATACAAGGGGGTACAAAGTGATAATAGGTACCAACAGCTCATGACTTGATTAATCAAATCCAAGAGATTATGAGGTCACTCAATGATAACCTACAATGAGATTAACAAAAATATTTTTTTATGCATACCAAATCCATATAGATAGGTCCTTTGACATTGAGGATTCAGTCTATTTAATATTACTTTATAAGCAATCTTCCCTAAAAAATGGGGCATAGAAACTCAAACTAAAATTTTATGGACCCTGCAAGATCATGAAGAGGATAGGTGAAGTGGCCTAGGAATTGGAGCTCCCATAAAGTAGTATGATCCATAATGTATATCATGTCTCTTTCTTGAAAAGAGATATTGGGTCGCATATTGTGCCTTCGATAGACCTACCACAATTAAATGAGGGTAAGTTAATTTTGGAACTTGAAGAAGTGATAGATATAAGGGTGAAAAGATTGAGAGGGAGAAGTATCATAGAATACTTAGTTTGTTAGAAGAACCTACTTGTTGAAGACATCACTTGGAAAGGATATAAAATATTATAACACTCAAATTTGCATTGCTTGTGGGCAAGCAATATAGGGAAGGGTAGACTTGTGATGCCCTCTTCTTAAATGAATTCATGTAGAACAAGAGTTTTATTCCTTTCTCTTTTGGTAAGTCAAATTGGTGGATTTTCCTCTTTTTGTCCCTATCTTCTTAAGTGTTGAGTGTTTTGTCTAATTTCCTATTCTTAACTCCTTCTATTGGGTTTTAGACTTCTCTTGATAAGCATGTCTCTCCCATACTCCCCAACTTTCTTATTCCCAATTGTTGGTATCCCCACCCCCCAAAATATGATGCTCCCACCTTTTTGTTAGTTCTCCTTACCTATCACTTTGCACAAATATGGGATGCCACTAATACAATTTTGAATTTCTACGTATTTTGAGGTGATCTTTCTTACATGTGCAAACATCATTAATTTTAATTTCACATATTAATGGGTACTTGCAGTATGAGTGGTAAAATATGATGTTTCATTTATTGTGGTAGTTGTAGCTCTATGATATTTGGAGCCATCATGTATCATAGTTGTTGATTTAGGCGAGAACCTTGTTGATTATAGATTTTGTGTTTCATCAAAGCTTGGTGGAATTTTGGAGGAATTCAAGGAATATATTACTATAAAACCTAATCTTTATTGCTCAAAACATGTGTTATTTAGAGTGCTTGATCTGAGAATGAAAACCCTTAGATTCATAATGAACAAGACGACAAAAAACTTATGGTTCATAAAATTGGGATGAGACCCTATGACTTAACAAATTTATTTTTCTAGGAGATAAAAGATTAATATATAGCTACTTATTTCCTTCATCTTGCATTCGGTAGCTTGTTGTCAATGATTTTTCAAGTGAATTTTAGAGTTTCCATCATTGCTATTGCAACCATTGTACTTATTGGTATGGTGGCTATTATCTGTCCTTGTATAAAATCATCAAATATTACACATTGACTCTATTATCGAGGTTAAGAGATTTATTGAACTTTCTCTTTGTCTTTTCTGCAAACACATCTAGAAACATGCAAACCTATGATTTATCAAGATTTATTGATAAATGAAAGTAATATTTCTAAACCAAAAATAAATCCTTAAGAATAAATTTAGTGTGTTAAAGGAAATTTTCTTGGTTTGTTAATTTTAACTGAAAAGATAAAATAATCCTAAATGATATTCCATCATAATAACAATTAGGGCTATTAAAAAAATAAACATGGGTAAAAAGAGGTGAGGATTTTTCCTCTAGTATTTGACTCAAAGTTAAATAGAAAATAGGCACCCCTAGGAACATCTAAAATTATTATGTTGGGGCCTTGGGTTAGGGAGTGTTGTAAAAGGAAGAGACATAATATGTCTCATAAAAACTCATGATCTTGATGGTTGCAAGTATCCTAATTTCAAAGGATATATGGAGATTGTAATTTGGAGATACATTGAGAAATGGAAAAGGCTAATATGATGGCATAACTATTTTAGTATGAGAAACTCGAGGAATAAATATTCAATTGGAAAAATAAGACACATAAGAATTATAGCTTGTTTTTTTTCTCTTTAGGCCTAAAAAATCTGAAAAAAGGGACAAATAGTGAAGAGCTAGATATAGCCCTAAAATAAATATATCATCAAATTCTCAATGTCTAGAAGTCCTTCTCTAGGATATTTCAATGCTAGGATGACAAATGACAAATTAGAATTTTAGGCAGTAATGAGAATAATAATCCTTTATGGTTTATTGAAGAGGAAAAACACCAATCCTCAATATGTTTAAAGGATAATGTGGGTATTAAATGTTTTGGAAAATAATTATTAACTTCATGTGGAATTTATGGTTTGATTATTTATAATGATATGGGTAGATGGAAGAAATCTAGAAATTATACATGCAAAACTTATAATAGAGAAAATGTTTTTAATTATTTCATTTGATCATAAAGCTTGATTGAAAGGATAGCAAAGGTTGTGATTGGAGGTCTCCTTATGAAATTAAAATCAAACTATAGATCAATCTATATGATAATATTTTTGATGCAAAGGAATTGGCATATGTTAAAAGAGCAACCCAAGCACTACCCCTAGCAAAGGAAAAAATTATTATAACCTAAGAAAAAAATTATTTCTTAGATGAAGCACTAAAGCACCTCTATAGTCATGGACATGGTTGTGGATGTTGATGTTGATTTTGGTTTACAAACTATAAAGGGAGGGGGTGACTACC
This sequence comes from Sequoia sempervirens, assembly GCA_007258455.2. Taxonomy (NCBI): domain Eukaryota; kingdom Viridiplantae; phylum Streptophyta; class Pinopsida; order Cupressales; family Cupressaceae; genus Sequoia; species Sequoia sempervirens. Next base: position 761,445,908 of record VDFB02281492.1, on the reverse strand, counting down.
AAATAATTCTAAACAAGGAAAAATAATGTTTCAAAATCAGTGAGATAACAAACATAATTCAATAAGTACTTTATAGATATAAAAGAGTAAAAAATAAGAAGGAAAACAAGTTTTACTGGTGATACTTGGTTTGACGAGGATTAAAAAGTTGTAAGGAGAGTTCTCAATGAGCCAAGTAAAGAGGAGGAAATTAGAAACTTGTACAAGTATATTGTAGATGTAAAAAAAGAGAGTTCATGAGCACAAGGATAGAAGATATAATATATCAAGGGAAAAATAAACCAAAACTATTTTGGAGGGAACTTCAACAAAGAAAGGAGCAAGCATATAATATCATAATCATCCAATAGATTAAATATACAAAATAATTATATGAGCAAGAATCAAAGGCTAAGTTCCCTCCCATGGTTAACATGAAAACAAAATTATTCACTTTATGGGATGTTAAGGAATGTATCAAAAATATGGGTTTAGGAATTGACATGGTAAAGCCACTTGTAGAATATACATTTAATGGGTGATAAAAATCCTTGCCCCTCACATTAATAAAATATTTAACAAAATCATTCAACATAGGTTTCCAAGAGTTTAGACAACCAACCTCACAATACCTCTTTTAAGAGTGGAGATGTTAGCAATCCTTCCAATTACAGGATGCTCATGATCAATCCTTTGTATGCAAGGTTGTTTGTTAACATGGTTGAACATAAAATAAACAAACAAGTTTAAGAAAAATATAAGAGAGAAAAAGGAGAAGTAGATTTTAAGCCAAACCATTCAATACTAGATCTTGGAATTACTTTAAGACATATCGTTAAAAAAATTGTGATGAAAAAGAGGAAGCTTATTACAATTTCATTCACCTTGAAAAGGATTTCAACATGGTTCTAAAGAATAATATAAGGCATTGAATGAAGGATTTTGTTATCCTAGAGAAATATAGAATGATTTCCTATAGGTTTTATAAAGAGTTTCAAAGAAAAAATAGAACTCAAGTAGGCCTTTCAAATTTTTTTAGGACTAAAATCGGATTCAAGTAAAGATGCCCTTTATTCTCTACTCTTTTTGAGGCTTATATATCAACGAACTTGAAGAATAGTTAAGTTTGTAAGGTGGAGATTATTTTTTGAGGGAATGTTGTGAGGCTTCTTTTGCATGTCGATGTTTTATTTTTTATTGCTAGGTCCACTTGAGAGTTATAAGATCACTTATATGCCCTTGAGCACTTTTGCAAAGAAGTGGGTATGCAAGTTAGCACCACTAGGAAGGCCTTATTTTGGAGTATTCTAAAAGATGTAACAAATTAAAAATAACTTAGAATTGACTTCAATAACAAACTCTATCAGGGAAGTTGCTCAAGGAAGATAATTTTGAGAGGTTGGAGATCACTTTATGCTTATAAAATAGAAGCAAAGATGCATAGTTATAGGATTGGAAAACTATCCAAATTCTATTTGGATTGTTAGTAATTCCAATGGTGCTCTACAGGTATAGATTTTGGGCTAGCAACACCCTACACTTAAAATGGAAGTAAATAAAGAATCTAAAAATGCATGATCACACGAAAACTTAAATTAAAAGTTGTAGTCCCCTAAGAGATTCTTCAAGTTGAAACAAGTACATTTCCTATTGAAGTGATTGGTATGGTGCATCTCTCAGTATATTTAAAAAATGAATAGATGTCCTAAGGTTATCATCAATGAAATTGAATGAAAGAAAAAGTACCAGATGAAACAAAACTTAAATGTATGTCCTAATAATAGTAAATGAATAAAGACTTTTGTTATAGATAAGTTTCACAAGTCTATGTGGAAAAAAAACATTCGCCATCTCAAAAGAGGAAATATGACCTTGAAAAATTCAAACCCACTTATGATCATCAACATAAAGCCTATCATAAGGGTAAATATCCCTCGAAAAGCAAAGACTCTCACAATAATTCACTTTATTTTAGAGTGTGAAGTTTACAATGACATTTGAGCTAATTACTCAAATACTTTACAACAACTTCCTTAAAAGATTTGTGAAAAAAAATGATCGAAAATAAACAATAACTCATCATCAAATTAAATAGCAAAAAGCCAACAATTCAAAAAATAAAAAGTCCATCATCTCATATCCTATCTTTGACATCATAAACTTTAAAAAAAAAAAATTCATTAAGCAATTTAATTGTTATTGAGTTATATATTTTATTTTAATTGTCTTTAACAAATGGATTACTCCTATTGCAATCTATCGAGTCAAAGAGTCATGAATAAGACAACAAATTTATGGGAAAACACTCATTCAAGATATTATACTTACAAATTTAGATAAACTAGCAATTGCACTTTAGGTGTGCAATGGGGTATGTCGAACAATTGTATGGTTGTATTAGAGTTTGTGTAGACATATTGGTTGAAATATAAAATTGTGTATTTAACCTAAAAAAATTAACACATGAAATAAATAAAATGCAAATGTAAATATTTTTATTTAATAAATTTAATAAAATAAATACAATTATTAGAGATTGAGAGGGATATGGAGAGGAGAGAAGGAGAGGGAGAGATAAAGAGAGCAAGGAGAGAGGGATAGATAGATATGGAAGAGATAAATATATAGAGAGGGAGAGAGGGGGAGCGAATGAGAGAGGGAGAGATAAATAGAGATGGAGATAGGAAGTGATATATAAAGAGATAAATATAGAGGGAGAGATGGAAGAAGAAATATGGAGAAATAGAGATAGAGAGGAAAAGAGATATAGATATAGAGGTCTAGGAAGAGGGGGAGAGAGAGAGGAGAGAGAGAGAGAGAGAGAGAGAGAGAGAGAGAGAGAGAGAGAGAGAGAGAGAGAGAGAGAGAGAGAGAGAGAGAGAGAGATGGATGGATAGAGAGAGGGAGACATATCTAGAGATAAAGGGGGGAGGAAAATAGAGGTAGAAATGAAGATAGAGCGAGAGAGGAAGAGGGAGACAAATAGATAGAGAGATATATGGAGAGGGAGAAGGAGAGATAGAGAGATATAACAAAGATAATTAGAGATAGATAAATAGAGATGGAGAGACGGAGAGAGTAGGGAGAGATTGATATACATGGGAAGAGAACGATAGAGATAAAGATATATGGGAAGAGAAAGGGAGAGAGAGGTAGAGATAGAGATATATATAGGGGGATAGGGAGGGAGCGAGGGAGGGAGAGATGGGGAGAGATAGAGAGGGGGGAGATAGAGAGAGGGAGGGAGGGAGAGAAAGGGAGATAGATAAGCGGAGGAGGGAGAGAGGGAGAGAGATAGGTTGAGGATGAAGAGAGAGAAGAGGAGAGAGGGAGAGAGATAGGTAGAAGAGGAAGAAAAAGAAGAGCGGGAGAGAGAGAGAAATACGTAGAGAGGGAGAGAGAAGAAGATGGGGAGAGGGAGAGATAACTCAAAGAGATGGAGGCAGATATAGAGATATATAGATGAAGAGGGAGAGGGAGATACAAAGAGGTACAAATGGTGAGATAGAGTGATACAGATATAGAGATATAAGGAGATATAGAGAGGAGGAGAGGGAAAGAGACAAATAGAGAGAATCAGAGATAAATAAATAGAGAGGGAGAGAGAAATAGGGGAGATAGATAGAGGGAGAGAAGTATGGAGAGATAGAGATATATGGGAAGAGAAAGGGAGAACAAGATAGAGATAGAGAGATAGGGAATAGGGAGAGAGAGATAGAGATAGATAGAGAGAGGGAGGGAGAGAATGGTCAACAAGGAGGGAGGGATAGAGAGAAGGAGAGATAGGGATAGAAAGAGGGATAAATAGAGGGGGGAAGAAAGAGAGAGAGAGAGAGAGGGAGGGAGGGGTAAGGAGATAAAGATAGAAAGGAAGATAGAGATAGAGAAGGA